>CALNHX010004043.1:0-136039 GCA_940337035.1 Agriotes lineatus
CTAAGACCAACTTCAAAAGACACAATAAGAACCAATTTGTTCACACGCCTACACTGCAAACATCCCTTGTATCAGGTTACCTGCGGCTTGCGGTCTGAGAACTGCTGAGTAACAATCGGACTGGCTCACATCATCAACCTTAAGTGACTCGATGTAAATCGTCCGCGAAAGCGGTTGTTCAGGGGAAACGTCACGCTGAATCGGATCTCTGGCTGGTGGCATCACAAAACAACTAAGACATACCCCGATATACATTTGGCAGCGTCGCAAGTGCGTACTTACTCAGTACACGGCTTTTGTGGCACTTACGTGGAAGCGCAAACACTGGTTTGGTGTAAGCAAACACGTAGGCTGTAAATTCTATTTACCACACGGCTACAGGCCGTTTTAGTTATCTCGTTGGAGGCGATTTTACACTTTTGAGCCACTGCCATAAAATTTTGCTACCAAATCGATTAATTGAATATATTGGATTTCGGTAATAATTCATTTTTTTAAATTATTTTTAGACACATGTTATACTGGTTGGGTTGCTACCGCCCCTATTTAACTTAACTTACAAAACACCAATAATTCGATTATAATTGGTACGATTTAATTTATAGATCGATTAAATTTTGCTATCAAATCGATTCATCGGAGAAATATAATTTCTGTAATATGAAATTCCATTTTTATTATGTCTAAACACTTACTGTTTTGAGTTTCCGCGCTCCCCCTTTTAATCAACCAAAGAATCCATAAATCTATTCTGTTTGTTGGTAGGATTTAATTTAAATTGACCAAATTTTGCTGCTGCTACGAGTCATTCAAATCGATTAATGTAAAAATTAAATTTCTGTAATATGAAATTCCATTTTTATTATGTGTAAACACATGCACAGTTTTGGGTTTCTGCACTCCCACTTTAACTTAACAAAACATCGATGAATCTATTTCATTTGGCTCGATTTAATATAAATCGATACAATTTTGCTACTAAATTGATTGAAGAAACTGAATTTCTGTAATATGAAATTCCATTTTTTTATTATGTGTAAAGACATGTACTAACTGTTTTGGGTTTCTGCGATTCCTAGCGATTCTAGTTGGTTTGATTTAATTCAGATGGATCACATTTTCAACCAAATCGATCATTGAAGAAATGTAATTTCTGTAATATCAAATTCCATTTTTACTTTCCTCGTTTAAAAGACGAAAATCGTGAAAAATCATTTTCCGAGATTTCTTCAGATCTTCATGGTTCAGGGTCCCTAGATGCCGCAAAACAGGTGTTCTCAATTCCGTCTGCCTATCTGTCCTGTCTCTCCGGTCTGTCCGTCTGATGGCGGTATAACTCAAAAACTATTTGTTGAAGGAAGACAGTATTTTGCCTGTAGATTACATGCCTACCTGGCATATTTCGGAGAAATATATACAGGATGGCACATTAAAATATAAAATGTTTATATTTGCTTTAACTGAGGTCTAGATAAAAGTATTTATCTCCACATAGCTCAGGCTTTATTATTGGCCAAAATGAGACCTACCAGATACAAGGTAAACATCACAAATGGACAGAATAGTATGACGCAGAAACTCGTACAACTCGAACACGGTCGTGGCTCAGTTGAGTCCGATTAACATTATCGTGCAAGGCACAGGCAAGGCACGGACAGAGTAAGGGTTCAGCAATATTTATTTTTCAGGAAAGCTTATGCATTTTGTTGGGGGCATTCACATTAGACGGTCACCTGCTCGGCAAGCGACGGCGCTTGCACACGGGTTTTCTTTAGGACAATATTCGCCGAGTGCGTGCCGAGACCGTTTTGCAAAAAAACGTCTTGTGTGAGTACTTAAACCCGACAGTCGACAGGCGGAAGAACAAAATAATGACGCGTCGGCAGAAGAAAAAGGACGAAATGCTAATGGGGTACTGACGTTTCGCCCTCGCCGTTTCGTCCCCGCCGTTTCGCCCCCAGCCGTTTCGCCCTCAGCCGTTTCACCCCCAGCCGTTTCGCCCCTTAACCGTTTCGCCCCCGAACCGTTTCGCCCCCGAAGTTTTACCACCTCTAACTTTAGCCAGCTTCAGCTTTTTCCAGTTGCACCACGAGGAGGTAGCTAGTAGGATTTCTGCAACTGTTTTTTATATATTTTTTTAAATTTTTTGGTGTTGGTGTTTTAATTTTAGAGTTTTTTAGTAGATACATATAAAGAAAAATAAATCTTGGAACATCGGCAGGAATTTGTAATGACCTATTACAAAAACCATTACCAACAATTTTGCTAATCATTATCTAATCAGATTCCCGTTAGTGGGATAGGCAGTGGTAAGTCATTATATTGTCAACTTTCCTACTGTGTGTTTCGTTACGACCAGTTCAGTTCAGTTCTATATTTCTACTAATGGCGGAGTACGTTTTGTCAAAACGAAACAAGCGAAAACTTGTTTATAAAAACCACATTTACGTTTTCTCCAAAAAACAAAAAATGAAGAATATGGGATATGGGTGTGCGAACATCGATTAAGCTGCAAGAGACGAGTATGGACAGAAGGCATAGATGGTGAAGTTGTAAAAATCGCTACGTATCATAATCATGCAGCACAAGCTGCCAGGCCAGTAGCTATTCGTTTGGTTGCGACGGACGGCAAAGGAGCGTGCCACGACGACACAGGAGAGACCACAGCAGATTCTTGCAAACGTCATCGCAGAAGCTCACGCAGATGTTGCTGCAATTCTGCCAAAAAAGGAATAATTGAAAAAAAACTATCCTTAGAGCCAGACGAGATGAAGGAGCATCTGCGCTTCCAAGAAATATTGATTGATGGTCAAGTGCAGCAGTTTCTGATGTATGATTCGGAGGATCAACTTATGTCAGGAAGGATGCTGATCTTTTCAGCTAGAAGCAACCTTCATCTTTTGGCCCAAAGTCAAGAATGATTTGCAGATAGTACGTTCAGTACCTCACCAGCCATGTTTCAACAACTTTACACAATACACGCCACCAAATACAATGCGTTGTACCGCTAGTGTACGCTCTTTTACCAAATAAAACAAGAGCTACGTATGTGAAAATTTTGCAAGAATTGAAACGTCTGCAACCTGGACTGCAGCCAACTCTACTTTCGAACTCGCTGCCATCCAAGCATTTGAATTGGAATTTCCAGTTATTTTAAACACGGGAGTTTTTTCATTTATCGCAATCCGTCTGGAGAAAAGTTCAAACTGAAGGTCTCAAAGTTCGATACGAAAATGATCACGAGTTTGCTCGTTGGATCAGAATGATTCGCGCTGTGGGATTTCCTGAAGAGATTGTACCCATAGCCAATTACTTTGAAGATGCATATATTGGTCGAAGACTACGTCGTGGACGTCAAATTCAAAATTTCCCAACTCAGCTTTGGAATGTCTTATCAGCGCACTCTTAACGGCCAACATCGCACAAATAATGACGTGGAAGGATGGCACCGCGCTTTTCAAGAAACATGTGGATCACAATTTCCAAGTAGTTTTCGTTTTATTGAATGTTTGCAGAAGCAGTTCGAATACCAGTGGACTACATTTTTTTAAATTGGCAAGTCGATGGAATTCGCGCGAGGGAAGTACCGTGTAAACTCCTTTACCGATTTTTTTATTATGTGGAAACACATCCATGTACTGTTTTGAGCACTGCGCTTACTGTTTTGTGTACTGCGCTGCATCTTGATCCTAACAAAAAATCGATAGATCTATTGCATTTGGTTCGACGTAATTTAAATCGATCAAATTTTGCTACCAAATTGATTGATTATAAAGATTAAGTTTTTGTACTATTAAATTCCATTTTTACTTCCTTTGACGATAAAGGAAGTATTGGATTCACCCCAAAAATTCGAAATTGAGTTTTCAACAGAACTTCTCGTTTTCGAGTCTCCTGAATCCAAAAAAACATGTTTTTGCTCATTGATCTGTCTGGCTGTGCGTCTGTCTGTGTGTCTGTGAACAGAATATCTCAAAAACAAAAAGAGGTATGGCGTTGAAAGTTTATATATAAGTTTTGTGTACTATGTAGTTGCGACAGCAAGCTTTTGAAGAAAATCGCATAACCGGAAGTATCGTAATCTTGTGATTTTTCAGTTTTTTCTGATTTTTTCAAAAATGACTGACGTTTTTTTTTCAAACTACATTTTTATTACATTTTTAATGTGTATTGATGTGAGATGTGAGATGTGAGATGTGCGATTTTCCAGTTGAATACCTCTAAAATGGGTTCCTTTTGTTTTTTTTCTATTTTTTTGGTAACTCCTATTTTAAATAGAACACTTGGCACTTTATTACATTTTTGAATTCGGCTTAAAATTTTAGAGAAAATTTGTCTCGAACTAACGCTCTATTTTGTACTGTTTTTGTAAAATTTGTAATTTTTGAATTTTTTTTCAAATGCTTAAAAATTAGAAATCAAATTTTTGGCTAATTATGAGATCACTGTAAAAGGAAGATGTGTGCGGGTTGAACATTGAACATATGCACTGTTGTGAGTTTCCGCACTGCCTTTTTACCTTAACAGAAGTCGATGAATCGTTCGATTGAATTCAAATCGATTCATGGAAGAAATTGAATTACTGTAGTATGAAATTATATTTTTAGTATATTAACCACACGTACTGCTTTGGGTTTCTGCGCTCTTTCTTTATAACAGGTCGATAGTTGTTTCGATTTAATTTAATCGATAACATTTCTCACCAAATCCATTAATTGATTTCCGTAGTATAAAATTCCATTTTTACTATGGGTAAACACATGTACCGTATCGTGTTTCTGCGTTGCCCCTTTAATTTAACAAGAATCTATTATTTCATTCTACTTTTTTCTTTGTTTATAAACATGAATATAAATAATTAATTTTTTCATATATGTAATTTATATGGTTATTGGTGTTTTTTGTGCAAATAAAGACAATATTATTATTATTATTCGGTTTGATTTAATTTTAATCCATAAAATTCTCTGACTAATGTTTATATGTATAACTAACCACATGTACTTCTTTCGGTTTCTGCGCTCCCTCTACAACTTAACACAAAATCGATGAATCTATTCTGTTTGATTTCATTTCATTTAAATTCTTGAAATTTTGTCATCAAATCGATCCCTTGAAGAAATTTAATTTCCGTAGTGTGGAATTCAATTTTTTTATTGTGTGTAAATGCATGTACAATTTTCGGCTTCTGCGTTGCTTCTATAACTTTACAAAAATTCATGAATCTATTCTATTTCTATTTGGCTTCATGCAATTTAAATCGATAAAATTCTACTATCAAATCGATTCGTTGTAAATATTGTATTTCTGTAATATGAAATACCATTTTTGATTGTGTGTAAGCACATGCACTGTTTCTGTTTCTTCCACTTTAATTTAACAAAACGTTGATTAGTTGTATTTGATTTAAATTGATACAATTGTGACACCAAATCGATTCATCGTAGAAATTGCATTTCTGTAACATGTAAATTTTTATTGTATGTAAACACATGTACTGTTTTGGGCTTCCGCGCTGCCTTTTTTAAAGAAAAAATCGATGAATCTGTTGTATTTTTTTTTGGTTTAATTTAATCCTTAAAATTTTTGTAATGAGTCGATTCATTGAAGGCCTTGAGTTTTGTATTTTGAAATTCAAAATTGTATTTCATGTTGTATTCTATTTCGTCGGAACAGGAGAGCAGTTAACTCTATTTTCTGTAGTCCGATTTCTGTTAAAGCTGTTGCTACCAAATCTAACCAAATAATCAGGTCGTCGATTTTTTGTCAAGTTAAACAAGGAAGCCGACAGGAAACGGAGATGGTACAACAAAATAAAAAATAAAATTTTATATTATAGAAATTTTATTTCTTATGTTACAAAAATTGATTTATATATGTACTTGTATAATAGTAGTTATTTTGTAGGTATACCAAAAATTATTAATTTGTATGTAAGAACGCGAATGCATTTGACTTTGGTACAACTTGCCGAAATATTACCTTCGACCTCAACCATTTTATACAAATTTTGTTGCAATAGCCCAATCGCGTTAACAATAACGCTATTTAGTATTTGATATTCAATTTTATGTTCTTTTCCTAGAGTTTTTTATCTGCAATTTTGTTTAAAAAAATATTTATCAATTGCTTGTCTTCGTTCATGAAGTAGATATAAATATGTCACCTTTAATTCAGTTCTACTCAAAAACTCGAACTAACTTGAGCGTGTTTTAAGATCTCACTTTGAGCAAGCTATAACCAAACTGAATTTATCTTAATTTGAGTAAAGTTAAATTAAAGGAGATATATATATAAATGTGTTTTTTAAATGCGGTATTCGATGTGTATACTGTTACTTGGTCGTTTACTCCCGAAACTACATTGATTAATTTCTGCAAAAACGTTGACATTAACTTCATATATTTTTTCAGGTTTTCCTTGTCGGATCCGACAAAAAATTTCAAAAAAGTGTGGCATTCACGTTTTCCACGGAAAAAAATACTGGACTTTTAAGGTTAGTTATGCATGTATCTGCCTAATCGCGTTTGACATACTCGTTAAGTAATATATAGTATGATGAAAAATTATTTTCATGGCCATGAAATACTCCCTAATTTATGAATGCAACTATAAGTCACTTAAAAATCAAATGACAAGTTTTACATTTAAGTATAAATGTAGTTGCATTCATAAATTAGAAAATATTCCATAGCCATACTAGATGAAAATAACTTATTTAACTAATAACTTTTTGAGTTAAAGCTCCATACAGTTTTTATATTTCGATTAGTGAAAGAACAGCTGCGTCCGCTCTGATTAATGCTAAATAAACGTCATTATATTAGAGCACTCATTCATTAATTACGCTAACAGATATAGAACCAAAAAGACATTGGAAAGTGACACATGCAGGAGACAACTTTTCACGCTTGTCCGGAATTGTTCGATTTCCATTTGGGTTAGTGTCATTTACAATTTCTTCTCAAGTGTAACATAGCATGCTGGAAAGAAATGTAGCAAAAACCGAGAATATTTTCCAGGTCGCTTTTATTGACACGCTCAAAACCCATAATGAACTAAATGGGTGGCGCACAAAAAACCGCCTTTAATTGGATGATTAAAGGAGCGATTCGTTCCTTGTCTGGCGGAAGCCATTTGTATAAATCTGTCGCTATCAGTCCGGGCATTTATTAGAGCAGCAAAAATAGACTGTATAAATAATTAGCGTCAAAAAACAAAGAAAAGTGATCTGTTTAGCTAATTAGCTGATTGGAGACTCTGCATAGCTGCCAGGATTTTTTCCTTCCACCGAATTCCCACATTCAAATTTCACCTGACATTTGCATTAATCTTAAGCTGCGCCATTGCTGCAAACGTGGCTGGGTCTTTGATCGCTTTAATTCTTCGCACTGCTAGAAAAACTGGCTACATTTCTTCTAGTTCACCTGCGCCAGTTTTTATCTTTAAACCGCTAATAATAATTGTTTTAAGTTTTAATAATTCGCTTTTCATGGTGCATAGCTTCCAATGCTTTACCTAATTAGACAGGAAATAATTTGCACTTTTACGAATCTTAATGGAATTTTATGCCAACTGCGTTTATTAAAATTTAAAGGACAGTTTCTTGTTTGTGGCATTTTATGGTGCGGTAGTTGCATCTGCCAGATGCTTTGCCTGCAACAGTTACTTGAATGTTTAAAAGTTGACACTTTATTTTTACCAAAGGACGCGCTTACAGATATATCTTTCACGTAAACTTATGCCGAATAAGGACGGCTATTCAGAAGGCTGCTGAAGGCAATCATAAAAAATCAATAATTATTTATGATCAATTAGCCACGGCCGTTTATGTGGAGATACGTGGGTGAAAAACATATTTGTGATACAGTTGCACTAATTAGCAGCTGCAAATGGCATAAAAATGCCTCAATGTCTGCTAAGTATTGCAGCACCTGGAAGAGCAGGCATTGAATACAGTTTTAATCTTCAATCGCTTTTTAAATGTATGGCGGATTTAATAATTAAGCCATAAAACTGTGTAACCGCTTGCAATAAACACAAATGACATCAAAAATATTCGGACAAATTAATACATTACATCCCACCTTTGCGTATTTGTGAAGTGGAGAAGTGAAAGGTGGCTTACCCATTGCATTATTATTTTTAATGGGATGAATTTGCTTACGCTGAAAGTGTAAACAGTAATTTAATGATTTATTGCAACAAAAAGTAGCGGCGAAATTGCCATTTCGTAAATTTATTGCAGCTAGGTTATAAAAGTCAAATGACCTTACTGACTTTGAGACTAGAATATTCGCCAATTTTATGTCTCTTTTTAGATATTAGTATTATTATTCCATTTTCTAATGTTGCGAGTTCTTTTCCTTTAGTCGTTGCTTTTCATTCACAAGATTTGTTAACATTTCGATGCCTTGTATCTTTTTTCAAAATTTCTTGTGTTAGCTTATGTTCTGCTTCCTGTCGATTTTCCTCTTTTAACGAATTCAATTATTTGTATCTATAATTTCTTCTATATTCATACTCTCGTATTCTTCATCTTGTTTATAGTTTCTTCTTCCCTTTACCGTTACGTTTTTCTTTTATCTGTATTTAGCAGTTTTTTAAAGTGTTCCTTCCATCTCTCCATTTTTTCCTTATCGTCTGTTATAATTCTACCATCTATCTCTTTCACTTGTCTCAGGTTGTCCTTTATCGGGTTACCCTTTTATCCTCTAGGTCTGCGAGTTGCTGTATAGCGGATTGGGTTGGCCCTGGTTTGCGTCATCCCGTGAATGACTCGTGTGTAATTTTTACGCAGATAAGTCCTGGCGGTGCTTGGTCGGCTGACATCACGAATGCCTCGGTACGTCTCAGAAACACCTCTGCGAGTCACGATAGGCCCTGACACGTTTGAATCACTTATGCTGCAAACTTCAACACCGCCGGGCTATCTTAAGCCGTTTTTATTTATTTCACCGTAGGCGATTTCGAACAGTACACTAGGGTCAGATCACCCACATGCGCCTCCAGGCCTCGCCCGTAAGCGAATACGTTGTTCCCCACAAAAGATGCTTAAAGTTGAATATCCGCGAAGAGCTTGGAAGTCAAGTCCACCCGTGAAATCACGCTGCACAATCCGTCCACTACATAGGGTTGGACTTTTTGTTAGATTACAACGTTTAAGCCTAATTAACAATAAAAAGGCATGCAATACAAAAACCAAAGTTATAGACAAGGAATCCAACTTCCCGTGTCAATACATAGAAAAAAATTGAAACCACTTCAACATAGCCACTAATAACTGCATAATTATGTCCATAGTGGAATTTCATACCGCTTAAAATAATTTAGACAGAAAATGATTTATAAATTTTATCTGTAATTCAATCGTACAAAACGAGAGAATGTAGTCAAGGAAGAATCGGCTATGTAATATCGTTAGGTTTATTCAATATATACTGGGTATTTTTAATAGATTGGACGAAATGTGTAAATCTGTTCTACATACTAGAATTTTTAGATATACGCATGGTCGGAAACGATGTCTTTAGGATTTGCAGCCAGCTTTAATCTATTGCAGAAAGAAATGGTGTCTATAAAAACAGGTAAAACAAGTAACACCATAATCTTTGAATTCTTTCCTTAAACAATTCCGAGTAGAATATGAAGCTGAAGAAATAAAAATCTAGATACTGGTTTTTAGAAAACAAAAGCAAGCCGGTATGAAGATAGTGATGAAAAATGAAACAAGAGAAATTAAAGGAATTATGCTATGTGAGTAGTATCATAACAGCATGGGGAATATGTCACAGAGAACGGAACAGACAAGAAACACTTTCTATAATCCAAAGTGCAAAATAACACTAAACAGTATCACACTAGGAAGCAAAATAAACTATAGAGAACGTGGCTTATACCGGGTGTCCGTTCTCAAAGTCGAACATAGACAATTAACATTGTATTGAACGTTTTTGCCGATTCCTGCTCGCCAGTTCAACTTACAGGAAAGGTAATGGTATCAATAGAAAGATGAAATTATTGCGCATCAAATGCTACTAATAATAATACTCAAGATGCAACTTTTGTTTTAAAATACTAATTTAAAACTTGGGAATTTTTAAATACGCCTTGCCTTGCTTTTCAAGTTCGATAGCATTTGTCAAAAATATTGGTAATTAGTTGGCGTAAATCAGGTATTTTCTGCCAACATCTGTTAAAATTACCTACAGAAAAATGAATTATTTCAATGAAGAACGAGTGAATGCACTAATGTTAATTGCCTATGTTCGACTTTGAGAATGGACACCCGGTATACTGCATTAAGTACTTGCAAGGTTTGAAGTTTAACAACAACCGACAAACGAAAACGAAATGGGTTAAAAATATAACACTATAGAATTAGCTGAATATAAACTGTATACGGTTTGTCCCAGAAATCTATCTCTGACGTCACGGAAATGATCTAAGACTGCATCTGTATCTCTCTGTTAGTAGAAGAGATTATTTTCGTAGTTGCCTCATGCGTATATGACGTTAGAGAAAAGAGTCCTCAGACAAACTATATAGAGAAGAAGTTCTAGAAGTACGAAAGGCTATGAATGAGATGTTTTAATGAGAGTTGACAAAGTTCTTTAAAACATATCGTAATAGACCACTATGTAGTATATCATTATTCAGACAACAGCCTATGGGGTAATAGAATGGTGAGATAGGCATACTAGTACGATATATTATAACACCAGTAGACTGGAAGTTGTAAATACATACAAATAATCTTAAAAGTTCTCAAATAATAACATACTTCTTGTTTCTGTTCTTATTCGGCCCTAGACCTTAGCTACCACATATTGATGCGGACGACAGAGACAGCGATTTGAAAGTTTCGTACTATTTTCGCAGAATCTTCTTCTGCTGGAGGTCCAGTGGTTCTTCCACTTGTCTCCGTATAAATAGTTGTGGCCAATATATTCCAGCTTCCGTTGTTTAGCGATTTTCCGGTTGACACTAAGGAGGGGAGAACGTAACACTAACTATGCATTCTCTGAGCTCCAAGATGAGTTTTAGGCAATTGTCACTAATGGTGTAGCCAAGGTAGGTAAACGTAAACTCTCTATGGTGGCCCTCCCGGTTGAACTGAACCTTCACTGGCGTTCATTTCAAGATCATACCTCTTCCTCGCGTCGAATACATTATTAACTAATGCAGCTGATTTGTGAATTTCCATATTGCAATATTTAGATATATGCAGAATTGGCTAGGTTAGTTGATTTAAACTAGCGCTGATAATTTACTGCTTCCGTCAAAATTAGTCCGCGTTTGCCTTTTGTGCAGTGTTTTAGGGAAGTGCCGGAAGTGAGAGTTTTGAGCGCGTTTTACTACATTTTTCATGCGGCAAGCAAAGTGCATTTCGTACGTGCACTAAAAGGTGTCTCAGTTTAAGAGTTCGTGCCGATTCGGGTTCCAGTGCAATTCCGGCTGGTCCTAGTGAATCGCCAATTTGAATAAAAGCTGAAAGCGACATCAGCAAAGTGCCGCTACGCCAAGGAAGCGAACGCCACCAATAGCGAGGGAATCTCCTCGGAGCACATTGGAAGTGCCTAAATCAGATGTTAAACAGCGGATTCGCGTCAATAGACGCAGTGCAAGTTGGTGGTGTCCTGACATTATTTAAACGTGCATTAAGTCTACGTTACGGCGTGTCTCAGCATCTGAGGGCGACCTTGGGCCCGCATTGCCGCGATTGTTTGGGCGAATGATGTGAGACTGCGAGTTAGAACGGGTTATCCGTATTAAAGTAAAAACACCGTGATACAGTTTTCGCGCCGAGCTTGACAGTTATGTAGGTGTACGACGAGATAATGTACAAATGCGTGTAGAAACAGCCTTTGCGCGTTGATCGTCATTTCTTACTTAAAACTGATGTGTGTAGGAATGGCATATGGCCATTTAATCTAGTAATTGGCTTCTGATTGCACTATTGTTTTAGGTGTGTATTTAACGAGCAATACGTAGTTTTAAAGCAAATTGATTTTTATTTGAGAGTAAATTTGGAGCTTATGATTTTAGTTGTTACGAGGACAGATCAACTGCTAGGTTTTAGTGTACAATGTTTCTTTCTGGTCACGAACGGAGATTAAAATTAAAGTTTTCATTGTTAGTAATTCAAAAATGGCCTAAAAGAAAAATGAACATATCGATATTAACTGAACTAAATATAACCCAACGACTGTCTACAAAGCTATACCTACAAATATTAAAATATTTTAGCCACTTCTCAAAAATATATAGTAATAGTCTTGAAAAAATAGTTGTACAAGGTCAAGTGGGTGGCTCTAGGCCTCGAGGAAAATCCCCAAAGAGATAGCTGGAGCAGATTAAAAATATTGTCGGAAAAGCATTACAATAAATTACCCATATATGACCGCTGTAAATGGAAAGAGATAGTCCATCAAGTAAAGGGTAGGCTTTAGTTAACCTGTTGATCACGACTCTTCTGATACGAAGATAACGACTGAAGAGAGAGAATTCAAAAAGGGCCCAACAACCACTCATTGCATGTTCTAAGTTAAGATTGAACACATGCGGATGCAGCACGCACCTTTGCATCACTCCACTCTTAACCACGACGAGTGCAGGAAGTTGGACATTCATTCGAACTATCATCGTCTGTGTCCAATAAGGGATTGCGATTGTGCGGATATGCTTTTTGTCAATACCTTTTCTTTCAATGCGTTTACCATCTCTTTGTGATGGCATCTATTAATAACCTTGGTGTTTCTAGTTGACGAAACAGGCACGTGTACATCCTAGTGGACGGCCCAACATCGTTTAATAAGGACCTACACTGCAAGTAAAGCCTCTCGGACACCGAGACCATTGCGGATACCGAATTCTTGAATATCCTCTTCGCATTTCCGGTACAGGCTAGTGTGCTTCACCTTCAGAAAGATTTTCTATACGTTGGCACAGTTATGTTCGGTTCTTGTGTCGCTGGTGGGTTTTAAAGAAACACTGGATGTTCTGCTGCCAAACATTGACTTCTCGTCAACCTCCATCACAAGGTTGACCTGTTTTACTACGATATTGGAGGATATTCGTCGTTGAGTCGTACCCGCGGCTTCCTTGATCTTTTTGTAGACTTGTAAATTGATATTGATATTGATATTTATTTACTTCCATAAAACATTGCATGAATAGGAATTGTCACATAGTAATTATTTTTATGCGAGTATCAAAATTGTGAATAGTAGAATTTTTTACAAAGTTATTTTGATTATTATAGGCATATACACACAATTCATAAATATATAATGCAGCTACAGTAATGTCGTGCTTTTGATTTACCTGATCATTTTCCGGCATTTTTCTTTGCCTCCCTGATCTTTTCCCGGAATCTTTCGTCATTTAATCTTGCTTCCGTTGATGTCTGTACTCTGGCTCCAGCACTTTTCCGTATTACTTTGAATGTTTTCCATACTTTCTCCACGTAGGTCTTAGTTGCTTGGGTTGAGTGACGTTTAGTGAAGTCACCTCATCTCTAATTTATTCTGTCTCTGTTTGGAGAGAAGCTTTCGAAGCTTAGATCGTACTTGGTCGTACAATGAGCGGGTGTGGTTCGGGAAACATCGGCTCCAGGGTAAGTCTTAACGGAAATCGTGCTGTCACAGAAACGATGTTTAATCAATTCAACGTCAATTTGGTTTCATGTTATCACGTATACCTGAATGCTTTTACCCAGTTTAAAAAAGTTCTTAGTCACAGCGAGTTGCTTCTGACTATACTACCTTGTGCCCACGATGTCCCCTTATTCTCCCAGACCGGTATTGGCATTGAGGTATCCTATTATAATGGCCACATCATGTCTCCTGCATCGCTGTCTACATTTGGGCGTAATATTTATCTAGTTTACGAAACAGGCGGGTGTACATACCAGTGGACGCCTCAACATCGTTTAATGGTCAGGGTATCAAGTTGATATGGAAGGGCTGTTCTCTGAGGTTGATCATAATAACTGTCCGAATAAAGAATGCAGCTAATAATAGCGGACTGTATATTTGTTTGATTATGAATCGTGCTCCGTGTCGGTAATTTTGTTCCATTTTATCATATACCGTCAAACGGGGTTAAGTGAATCATGGTGGTTAAAATGAATCAGTCATGTATTTCTGTAAACTCGGCGGAAGTGCCGCTACTGCCTTAAGATTTCGCGGTTTTTGCGTGAAAACTGGCACGCCCGTACGTCAGTGTATATAGTTGAGGGTGTTTCGGTTCACCTAGAAAAAACATGTGAGTATTACATAGCTTTTCAATCATTAGCGAATTTTAGTGACTTTTTGAAAAGCTAGAAACGTTTTGTTGTAGATGTACTCAATTTGAACCCTAATTTACTTACATGCAATAAATGTGTTAATTAGTTATTTATAAACATACTCTTAATTTTTATTTTTTTCAAAATGTATTTACTTACATTTTACGATTTTTTTATTTCCAGAGAGGGGTGTTAGGGGGTAAAGTGAATCATTTATTTTTTATTTACAGTTACCTATGTTAATGTTACAGGATGCGTTATAATAATTTTTGTTATTTTCAGAATGCCTAGAGTATATAAAAAAAATTGGGGCCACAAGATAAATGTAATTATGATTCTGAAAATGTTCGGAGAGCGGTGGCAGCGGTTCACCGAGAAGATATGTCGATGAGAATTTACACAAATATTTAAGGGATGAAGTTTTTTGTTTTGTTAGTTCAAAGTTTACAAGTTTTTTTTTAATGAATACTATTTTTTTGTACACATTTTTAGTTTTAAACGTATTTTTAATAAATATTATATACCAAGTGAATTAAACATATGTTTATCCACGAAAAGATGTTGAGCTCACGAGCACGTAGTGCGAGTGAGATCATATCTTTGAGTTAATAAATGTTTAATTCATGTGCCATACATATGTTTTCATTAAATTTTGACGAAATTTTTAATATAAAATTAAAAAATATTGAAATTAAGATATAAATTTGCTAATTCATCGTCGAATTGATATAAATTTTAGTAATTATATATTACACACTACAAATAGAAAGAATAATTGAATATAAATATTTGTAGAAATTATAAAAATATGTTGTTCTTCATTTAAACTTTTTAAATTCTCTAGCAAACTACACTTTTTTAAATCTCTAGTGAATTAAAACACTTTTATTTCACTTGTGAATCATATACTGTTTATGAAGGTTGTTATGGAGTTAATAATGTCACTTTAAACTGTCAAAATTGAACAAATAGATTTAATTTCGTTAATTTTTTTTCTTAAATTTCCTACTAAAATATTTTTTTAAATTTTAAATTGATTCACTTTATCCATTAGTGTTTTAAAGTGAATTTTTATGCATTTTAAAGGCCTGATTCATTTTACCCCAAAGTAGTGGGTAAAGTGAATCAACCTTTACTAAAAAAATTAGGTGTTTTCATATTTAAAAAAATATATGATTTATGTCTCAAACACATCGGAAAGTGCCAAAGAAACTTCAATGGTTTTTTCAAAATTTTGTGTTTGTTAATTTCGGAGAAAATAATAAAAAATTACCATTTTTGATTCACTTAACCCCGTTTGACGGTATGTATAATGCAACGAGTGTTCTTGACTATCAAATAATCATTTCTGTTTACACGGACTTACGTGATTGCCTAAAACAATATATCGAGTGGAAAAAGAAATAATTTGATAATCAAGAAGACACGAGTTGCATTCGGCTAGATTCTATCACGAGTGAACAACCAACGTTTGAACAGTACTTTATAAATATTAAAAGTACAGTTAGTGTGGTTGATATGACGATTGTACTTTCTGTAGATAACGCGATGTTTGTGAAGGTATTTGACCATCAGTTATTAGTCAAGAAGGTATATGATTATCATCGTTGCTATGTACATTGTCAAAAGTTAGTACATGCGTAACTATGCATTTTTACCGTTATTTATTGGTTGATGTTATAAGGAGTGGTATATTCAGTAGTAGTAGATAGTTGATAACGTGGTCGTCTACTCGGCATTTCCCCGATTCTTTCCACCGCATGTCGCTGATGTCCATGAATCTACAGTCTTTTAATGTCCTTGGTCGTATTGTTTAATTTCCTGAATTCGGACGTATATACATAGGTACTTCTCTGTGGCAAATTGGAGACAATGGAAGATTATTTTTTTAAATTGCAATATCTTAAAATCTACTTCCTGTATTAAAATTGAAATGAAACTTTGTTTGGAGGCTGTTTTAAGACTCCATGGGTAGGGAGGCAGTTCGACCTATGATAATTATTTCATAAAACCAAACGCTTATTAGGAATAACACGTAACCCACTTCTGTCACATTGTTTGATTTTATTATCGGCTTTAATCAATATTTAGCATAATTTATCAATTCTCAGCCGCTTGCGGGACTGACACGAAGCCATATAATTATTGGGGCGTGCAAAAGCAACCTGGGAGCTAAAAACGAATTCGTTTCTATTCTGACTTAATTTCAATTGATTAGTTGCAAACGGCACATTCGCCAGTTTTATTTATAAATCGCTCGACCATTAACGCTTGCCATTTAAACCATATGAATAATTATACATTTTTGTTGTTGCACTTGTTGCAATTACTTCGCCTGCCTAGTTACGCAGCTTTGCAGCTTTACGCATTTCAGAGAATTAATCAAAATCCACCGCCTCGGATTTGTTGCTCGTTTTGGCTTCGGTTAGTTTTCACTTCCGCCAAAGGGGTCAGATCGCTAGAAAGCTAGATACATTTTCGTATAAGACTCCCGATCCTGTCTCGCCCACGTCCAGCGTTGATATAGATATTTATGGCGGTGCCTCTAATGCCATTAAGCTCGAAATTCAGAATTATTAATGCTATCGCCTCACTTTTACATAAATTCGTCCAGGATTAATTTGCGGCGCATCGGCTGAGGTGTTGAACGCGATTAGACAATGGCTTGTTAGCGGCCGCTAATTAGTAATTAGCTCCGATATAAAAAGCTTCGTTGGAACTTGACGAATCGGCTAGCAGCGAGGGGTCGTGATTTACATTCATAAGTCGTATTCGTTAATTGAAAACGCCACCTCTGCTGGAAGTCCATCTTCTTTTTGCTGGGAAGCTCAGTCCTTGCTTCTTAAATGTGGATGTGGGATTTTGGTAGATTGAAATTCGAAGATAATACGTACAATGTGAGAGGGCTCTAATTTCATCCCTTAAATTTATAGTGCAGTAAATTAATATTTCATAAGATATACACCGCGTTCGAGATTTTTTATTCATCTAGGAGTTGGTTTCTGACTTGACTAAGCATTGCAATCGCAGGAGAATTCTAAAGGACGCACTACAATTTTAATAAAATTTTCTTTCAGCAAACCAGCAATTACTAATACTCGTCTACATTATTTTATCCCTCGGTCCACTACCACCATCGAGAACCTATTAAATGGCAAAGGAAAATGCTATCGGTCAATTCTTCCATCACCACCATTATGGATGGCTGGAATTCTGTGAGAATTGTTTTAGGAACTATTAAACGTACGGCCTAATCTGAATAAAGGCAACAACAGATCTTCCAAATATTGGAACGCGAACATTATTTAGCTATATTGAACTTCGTGAAAATAATGTGACTTCTGAAACACACAAAAGCGCACAGTAAATCGCTTTTCAGCAATATGGAGTTTCTTCATTACTCTTCACTTTGGGAGTTTCCTGCGCTTTGTTGTTTTACAAGATAGCCTCCCGGCCGCTTGACCTTAAGAAGAAATGTCCATGAATTTGTGTTACTACATCGAATTCGACTATGATATTTGACCATAGAGTAAAACTGGCACTTTTCTTTTACAGCGATATCTTGAGAAATTAGTGTATCAAAATCATTTTGTGATATTTGAATCGGCAATTGCAAGAAGGAAGCAAGTCACTCAATTTAAATTAGCGAACCTGAAATAAGTCGTTACGCTGCTCCGCCGTTGGGGTTCATATTAAAATGAGACTTTTCATAGCCTCTTCGTTAGGACGTTGAATTAAAATGAGACGTCTCGTACACCTTAGTATTTTTATAAATTAGTTGCCCTTATTTGTTGTTCACCTAGCTAGCTCAGTACACATCAAACTACTTCAACTCCTGGCTAGGAAAAGCGTGTACTTATAATATTCTCGGGCTGAAAGTGACTACAAACAGTATTCCCAAAGAAAACCAATTTGTTTCCACAAATAAACATTGATATACATATTGATATTTAAAACACATATCAAACAATAAAGAAAAGCAGGATTAAATCCTGGAATAAGTGAACCGTTCTAAACACATTGATTGTAAAATAGAAATAGATCACTAACGCACAATAGCTCGTGGATACACGCATTTGCAATTCAAAGACTAGCAGAATAACTGTATTTGCAATGCATTTATATTTAAAAAAAAATATTAAAACGACGCCAAAATAGTTGTCCTTTATACGCAATTGTTAAACGTCGACGAAATCCGCCGTCGCAATTTGATGCATAGAACTCGTCGCGTTTCGCGTACGTATTTATGTGTTTATTGATCGCATTCCTTTATGGCCTCGAAATATTCACGACACAGCCTGAGTCGAAAGCTTATCGCTCGAATTGCATACATTGTCTATATCAGGTTACGTTAAACTAATGGCTGAGAATTACTGCGCAATAAATTAGGCTGGCCTACGTTGCCAACTTTGGATGACCCAATCTATGGAACTTTCCGACGAATGTGGCGGAGAAGTTCCTGACTGCTGGTATTGTCGCGTCCGGCGGATGATGTCAATAATGTCACGGAACAATCAGAACGTCACGAAACCACTTGGCGGTTTCGCAATTGCATACTTACCCAGTAATTAAAATGTCGATTACCTGAAGTACCAACATGGGTTTATTGCACCAGTAAATACTATTTACTGCGCGGCTTCAACTATCTTTATTTAGATCGCAGTAGACGCAATTCACAGGGAAGTCTTTTACAGACGTGCGACGTCGGGCTTATTTGAATAATTGAACTTTACCGTATTGTATACGATCTTATCGCACAAGCGGAAATTTTTCTATTTTACTATTAGTATACGTACACATTTATGTATTTTGATTTTTTTAGATTAAAGTGAGCAGTTGCAATTTTTATTTATTGCTTTGGCTGTCACTGTCAATATTACTGTCGGGTATTGTGCACTTCACAAACTGAAAAATTTATAGCGTGATAGGAAAGTGTAAATTGCACCAACTTCCTTTTCATTGATATATAAACGCAGATAGTATGTTACTAAGAATGAAAACAGTGTATTTTTCAAGGTCACCACTACGTACAATAACAATAGTGGAATTACGTAGCGGAATATGCATATGCAGCTTACTATGCAATTCCATAAAGATTCGTGGGCAGTAAACAAATATATTCAGCCACTTGACACTGTTGAGTGCACAGTAACAACCTGATAACAAATGCAATATAAATCCCAGTTATGATAAATGGTATCAGCAAAGAAAATTATTTGTCCTAATAATTTAACTGCAAATTCCGTTCTTTGTATGCTGATCTTCAGAGGCAAAATTACCGTATATTTAGGTACGGTAATAAGGTTTCGACAATGTACCATGTTTAAATTAAAATTTATGTACATTGTACGGTAGTTACAGTACATCTGGCAACACTGTTTCTCCGCTACCATCGTTGAATTTGTTTATCGCTGCACGTACAAAATTGAGCGCTTCACACACTAAAATAGGACCGTACTCGCGCACTTTTCGTTCGACTATATTATAATAATTAAACTGAATTAACAATGAAAAAACATGCACACACAAACTGGCTGTATATATAGTACACAAGGTAGATTATTGACTGGGAAAGGGGTTTGAAAAACTCTGATCTATGTACATTTGCAAAAATTAAGGGGCTTTAATGGTTAAGTGATAAAATCACTTGTGTTTGAACGGTCGACGTTCCAATTCATTTTAAAGTCATAATTATACAATGATATATTCAAGATCTTACCTAAAACTACTCGTGGTAAAACTGCACATGCAATATAAAGCATGTGCAAACATATATTTAATATGTTAGTAATACAGTAAGGACAAGAATCGCAGGTTCAGTGAAGCTTGAGTTCCTGTTGCCAGGTTACCTGTTAAAACTCACCAACACATCTAAAATTAATTAAAATTACAAACTATAAGTTTATGCCAACATGGCCGTCCAGTTGATAATTTTTTTTATTTGACAATGCAATTTTCTGGACAAGCAGCTACAGGGGTTTGTTATCTCCGCATGCGCCTTACACACGGCATCTTATACATACGAGGGACGATAAAAAAATGTAACTTTATATATATTGAGTAAGATATTAAGTACAATAAACTATATTATGACATTATAATGTACGTAAATATCCTTATACAGCATTTAGCCGTCTACTCAATCCTCTCCTCCAAGCTTCTCGATCTTGGGTCATATCGTCCCCAAGGTGTCTTTGCTCCATGGATTGCCTTATTCCTTCGTTCCAGGAACGTCTTGGTCTGCCTCGTTTTTTCTTGCCTGGTGGAGACCATTGGAAAATCCGTTTAGGCCATCGATCCTCGGGCATTCTCATCAGATGTCCAAACCAGCGTAGACCTCTAAGTTCTATTCTATTTAACATTGTCTCTGTGGCCTCCATTTGATTTCTGATTTCCTCATTAGTTATATGTTGAAGTTTAGATATTCGTGCACTACGTCGTAGATAGTCCATCTCTAAAGCATTTAAACGACGCTTCATATCTGCATTAATTGTCCAGATTTCGCTTCCATAGCAAACGGTGGATTCTACCATTATTTGTCCTATACGTTTTTTCGTCTTTCTGGAGATGCTTTTATCCCACCAAATGGAGTTCAGACATCCAATTACTTTCTTACCTTCTTGTATGCGATGCTTAATTTCCTTTACTCCGATTCCATTCTTATCTATTTTAACTCCTAGGTATTTAAATTCGTTGACCTGCTTTACTGTGGTATCGTCTTTAATCAGTATTTCAAAGTTTACATCACTGTTGACTACTAAATACTCGGTTTTTTTTAAGCTTATATTTAGTCCCCATTTTTCGTATTCGGTATATAGTCGTTTCAACATAAACTCGAGGTCAAAAGCATCCTGAGCAATAATAACCTGGTCGTCAGCAAAGTTTAATGTGAAAAGTTGGTGGTCATTTATAGGGACGCCCATGCCGCCACAGCTGCGCTTCCATTTCATTAAAACCACCTCCACATATAGGTTGAAAAGTAAAGGCGACAAGCAACATCCTTGTCTTAATCCTTTTGTACTCTTAATTGGGTTGGATAGTTGCCTTCCTACTTTGACATAAGCAAAATTCTCTTCGTACAGTTTTCGAATCATTGATATTAACTGTAAATCAATTCCTAGTATTTTCAGGGCTTCCCAGAGTTTTTGTCTTGGTATAGTATCGTAAGCCTTCTGTAAGTCTATGAAAGCAAAATGTAACTCCTCTCCTGTTGATATTTTTTTCTCCGCTAGTTGTTGTAGGATAAACAGGTTATCAACGCATGAGCGTCCCGATATAAAGCCACTTTGTTCTTCGCTGATCTTATCTGCAGTATTATTACTAAGTTTATTATTTAATATCTTTCCAAAAAGACGACTCATGCTACTGACGACACTAAGGCCTCTATAGCATTCCGGATCCTTTCTGTTTCCTTTTTTAAAAATCGAGACTAGATAAGCTTTTTTCCATTCCTGGGGTATTATACCCAAACTACACACGTTATTCATCATATTTGTTAATCTATTAAGAATCTCTTTCCCTCCATATTTGATCAGCTCGATTGATATATTGCCGGGACCAGGGGATCTACCATTTTTCATTCTTTTGAGTTGCTTTTCTACTTCTTCTTCCGTTATGGTTAGTGGATTCTGTTCTTGGTGTTCTTGCGTTATATGGGTATCGTTTTCATAATTTCGATCTTCTGTCAGTAGTTTGGTGTAATAATTTTCCCATTCGTCTATGCTTATTGGGTTAACCATTCTGTTTGTCTCATCGGACTTCATTTGTTTAATGGTCCTCCATACCTCAGTTGATCGTGATCCGCCAATTAAACATTCAATTTGGCTACATTTCTGCTCCCATAATTGGTTTTTTGTCTCTTTTATCTTCCTTTTTAAGTCTCTGTTTTTCTTTTTGTAAACTTCTCGTTTTTCGTCATTTCGTTGTGTTAACCATTCATTGTAACTTAGGTTTTTTTTCTTAATCAGTTCTTCGATTTCTTCTGTGAACCAGGGGGGTTTTTGTCCTTTTCTTTTCTGTGGTATAAGGCCTAAAGCCTGATTTGCTGCCGAGTGCAAAGCATTTTTAATATGTTCATGCTCAGTGTCTATGTCTTCGTTGACTGGGCATTTGTCTAATTCAATTTTGAGGCGGTTTTGATATAGATATCTGATACTGGGTTGTTGTAGTAGGTACAGTTTATATTTCTGTGTCATTTCACCTTCCTCCTTTTGTTCGCACCCAGCTTGATGTTGGTTTCTTCTGATTACTTTGAAAGGATACACTACTTTAGCTTCTAGTGCGTAATGATCTGACCCACAGTTTCGTCCTCTTTTCACTCTGCAGTCTTGCCATTTAATTCGAGTTTTTTGCGTAGTAATGAAGTAATCAAGAATGGACTTTTGTTGTAACGATGGCCTTTCCCAGGTATATCTATGTATCATTTTATGTTCAAAAAATCCATTCATAATTCTCAAAGCATTTTGTTTACAAAATTCAATTAATATTTCTCCTGAGTTATTCACAATTTGTTCTCCAAATTGACCTATCACTTCATCTTGTAGTTTTGACCCTATTCTGCCATTCATATCACCTGTTATAATTATCTCATGTTTTCTGGGGATGTTATTTACTACTTCTGTTAACTGTTCATAGAAGTCATTTTTTGTTTGTTGCGTGGAGTCATTTGTAGGTGCATAAATAGCTATTAATGTCGTCACATGTCCATATATGGATAAAGTAAGTTTTATAATCCTTTCTGATTTATATTCATAACCTTCAATATACTTTTTATGCTTTTTATTGATAAGAATAGATACTCCCGCTGCTGCCCTGCAGGATTTACTAACGCCTGTCCAAAAATGTATATAATCTCCTAATCCTTCATTACCATTTCCTTTTTTCTTCGTTTCGGTTAAAAAAGCTATGTCTATTTTACTTTGATGTAGTATATTAACAATTTCTTGTGTTTTATTAGCTAAACCTTGAACGTTCCAATTTATTAATCTCATAGTCCGTTTACTCGCTACAATTCGTCTTAGGGGAAAACCGTCCTTCATCCGAGGCTTGGTTGAAGATACAAGAGCAGTATTTATCAAAGATTTTTACAAGTGATGGGGTGCTGGCCCAACCCCCAACCCCCAACCTGGAGGACCAGGATTTTCTGTCAGGGTTTACTCCCTTAGTCAAAAAGTTCCGGTTTTAAGGCGCCGAAAATTCGCCTCTCATCCTATCCCGTTAGCTACAGTCTATTACGACTACAGTCAGAGGGTACGACTTGACGTGGGAAAAGGATTTGTTGGCAGAGCTGTTAAGAAGTCACAGAGGCATTACTCGAAATTTAATGAAGTTACGTATTTGACATAGTAACCCCTTCGAGGCCATACCAACCATTCACCCTCCCAGTTCTCTTTCTTAACTTCATAAATGACTTCCCATATGTTGTAAGCCACATATTCTGTCTGCTGCTGATCTAAAAATTTTCGGAGAAGTTCTAACTGCTCATGATGCCAATCTCTTCCAACAATTTTTTTAGCAATTTCTGAAATGTGTATAACAATCTACAGTTTAATGTTAAAAAATATAAAGTCATGACTTACGCACGTAAAATCGGTTTTTCATAAAGTAAATGAAATTCGAGACAGAAGAAATTTTCAATGTCACTTAATTGAGAAAATCATATTGAAAATATTGTTACACATTAATTAAAAATCTAGGATTCTTAATGTGGGCTGACTTAAAATTAACAAACACTAAATCAATAATAATAATAAACTTTATAATAATATTGTTAGATCAAAATTAGAATTTCTATCTATTATTTCGAGTCCAATAATATTATTGTACCAATAAGAAATTGAAACAGTTCAAAATAAATTCATAAAATATTTATGCTTCGAGCATCCGGATCGATATCCACACTATGAGGAATATCATAATATTCGTTCTCATTTTGGGATTTTCAAGCTTAACCTACAGGAGGAAGATGGCAGCAATATTTTATTATGCACAAATTAATAAATAACAGAGTGCACTGTTGCTGCCCTTGGTGAAATTGCATATTCCAACATTGGGATGCAGACCTCGTAACCCGTTTTCTATTCCATTTTATAGAACTAACTTACGTATGAATTCATCTATGATTACGATTTTAAATATTATAAATTTGGAATTCTCAGATTCCCAGGTCAACATTTTTAATCGGTAAAATCTTTTAAAAGCAAAATGATTCAGCATTACTCTACTAAACTTTTAGTTGGATAATGCGTCTTATTACGCCTTTACGTTTTGCTGTATATCTAGCACCACACTACTTTTTTTATTTATATAGTATAATACCGTTATGTTTGTATTAGCATTATGGTTCCCGTAGGAATTAGCTATCTAACAATTAGCTCCGCCTCTAGCACTAATTTGACTATACTAAGCTGGCAGGTGGCCTGAATCTAAGTCTGTAACGAGTGTTTGATAAATTGCTTTGTTAATATTCTTTTGGACCATTATATCAAGTATATCTGATTAATACTTACTTACTTATTCTTGTTAGGCCATTGACCTCTTCTACTTCAATTTCCAAGCTTGTTCTTGAGATACTGAGGTCCACGAATCCTTCTATCTCTTTAATGGTCTTCCTCTTGGCCTTTTTCCGTGTGGTTTCTTGTTTCTGCATATTTTTGCTATTCTATAGTGTCCATGCTTTGTACATATTCGTTCCATTTTCTTCTTCTCTTCCTACCCTATTGTACTATCCTCCACGCCACATTCTTCTTTTATGTGCTGGTTATTTACTCTATCTATTTTTGTTCTTCCGATTAGTCTTCTCAGTACTTTCATTTCTTTTGTTCTGTTAGTGTCCGCCCTTTGTTTCTATGTTATAGGATAATATTGGTCTAATACAGGTTTTATACATTTTTGTCTTGCTCTTTGTATTCATGTGTGTGTTTTTCTATACTACTTCTCGTAATGCGAGTGATACGGCCGCCGCTTTATTAGTTTGTTTCATGACTTGCGTCTGTAGATCACCCTGTTATATAATGATAAGAAAATGACATTACCTGCTCCACTATTGTACATTCTATTTCTAGTTTGCATCGTATTGGTTCCTTTGCAACCGTTATACATTTAGTTTTTTCGACGTTTATTAACATGGTATACTTTTCCGCCGCTTTACTAAATTTGAATAATAGCCTTTTCCAGCAATTTTGACTTTTCACCATTAACACTATATCGTCAGTATAACCTAGTAATTTGATTACTATGTTTTATCTATTGGAAACTTTTGCGCTGGCTAGCTATTGAGACTCGAGTATATACAGGGTTAGGTTGTTACACAGTATAAATTTTACCCTTGTAGAGCAAATGCTCTATTTTAACGAATGATAGATATCCTCAAATATTTGACTGTAAATAAAACTGTTCGAATCACGGGAATCCAGCGTATTTTGAACACAAATAAACCAATAATTGATCATTTCACCTCAGGTAAATAATAACAATGCAATGCAAATAATCAAGTTGTTTGGCTAACCTGGAATGTGTTTTTCAACCTGCTCTTGTTTCTTGCTTGCTCGCCAAATGCACTTCCCGTTTTTGCAAGAAGGTGATACCATGCTCGTTATTTCTTCCTGGAGCTGTCTGTTTCTAGACCACGAACAAAGCCTTCCCCAAGTGCTGCACCTTGCTGTCTGCTTCTCGTAGCTCCTAGTCTTGTTGAATCGGGCTAGAAAGTTGACCTCGCACCGGCCCACTGTTGAAAGGGACGCCAAGCTTATACCTGCTTCCTGGCAATATTTTAGCTGCTGCTGCTTTCTTATAAACCACAAACAGGGGCTCCTCTAGAAGCTGCACTCTGCACCGAACCAAAACTTGCCAAAACTTAGCTTTGAAGACAAACACAAATAGGCGAAGCTCCAGGTTAAATTTTCTCTGGCACTGCACTAGGAAACACTACCAAATTAACCACAACTGGCCTCGGCACAATGGCGAATAAATAAAACTCAACAACTGGCACAAATAATATACTCTCATCGACGAAATTAATTAAAAAGCTTACGGCTTGGTTTCCCCAATAAACAGCCACAATTGACATTCTAGGTCGCCATAGCAACATTGTAACGTTTCTCCCAGCACGAACGCGATTTTTGAATTAGAAATTAATTCCGCGTTCTCCCATAGCGTATTTGACGTTACGTATCGGAGCATTAAATCTTTGGCTCGTGCGGCACCGATAAAATACGTCATCGCGAAAAGTCGCAGGTACACCTACTCGCCGCTCTCCCACCTAAGATGTTTGAAGCACGAGGAGAAAGCATATAAAAGCAATTTCGCGACCAGTTCACGGGGCTATTTAAGTCATTCATTCATTCCCGAGAATTTCCAGAGGTTCCTGTCCCATCTTGTTCCTGTCCCGGCCGATTACGAACTCATTCGCATTCATTGCATTTTTGAAATTCTGAACCCCCCGTTCCAAATATACCTGTACCAGTTTGAACCGAGGAGGCCGGTTTCTTGTTAATTAGCCTGAATATATTCCCATCCAGAAATCAGTTTTGAAACGAAAGCCCTTTCGAAGGACCGTTTCCTGATTTATTCATTCAAATATTATAGTCCGAAACCAGCATAAAATAATTAGCTCACTTCCCGTCTCCAGACATTTATAAATTCGCCCGGAAACTTGTTTTGAAGCGAAGACTCTTTCGAGGGACCGCTTCACACGTTTCCCATAATAATTACGCAAGCCCACCTCTCGGCGTAATTGATCCCCAAGTAAACATTAATAGATCTCATATTGCAAAAGCCCTGCATATCGCAAACTTCGTGGCCATTTGAATATGTGCTAATTATTTTAACCACAGATATTTACCTACCAGCAAGACCCCTCCAGGGAGTAGTAAGACTAAGCGACACCGTGGAAAACATCCCCCAGTGTCTGCAACCGTCTCGAGGCCGTTTGTCAGTGTACCAGCTGAAATACCGAATATCGCGCACTGCACTAATACACAAGGCCGCGAACTCCGATTATTGTTGATAGATCCCTTTCATTTTTAATTTCCAAAAATTGTTACAAGCTTTATAATTAGTTTATTAGTTACTTGGTGTACAGTGACTTTATATAACACAGTGGCGACAATAGAGTGTGACTCCTTTATTGGTCGCTCGAATCGACCGCCATTAAGAGGCAAAATTTGTTGATGCTTTTGTTTGTTTATATCAAATTCGAGGTTAGCAGGTTAGGTTTTGCGTCAGTTTATGTCAAATTCGAGGCTAGCAGGTTAGATTTTGCGTCAGTTTGTGTCAAAACTGACGCAAAACCTAACCTGATAACCTCGAATTTGACATAGACTTACAGTGCCACCAACATATTATTTATACGTTGTGTAACCATGGCCATTCAAAAACGTTCAATTTATTAAAGTTAGTAGGCCATTGGCCGCCATTTTGTGGCAAATTGTGCCTATTGTCGCCACTATCTCTATCAAGATACTGTAACTTGGTGTCGCATATGACGCCATCTATGCAATCACATAACAAGTTCTCTCGGTAGGTGTTGGTCGGTAACAACTTGCCATCTGTCAGTTTATGTACATATATTTCATAATAACGCAATGCGAAGTGGAATTTGTTAATAGTAATTATCACTACTGCGTTTACAGGATGGCCAGTTAATTATTATACTTTAGCTGCCGAACAGATGGAGTCGACCAGGCAACCAAAATAACATATTACAAAGGTCACTCGATAATATTTTAACTATAATTACTAAAAGGAACAGAGATAGCGACCCTTATAATTAAACCTAATTTCAATTGGCATTAAATAACTTTTTGAGGTTATGATGCAGATATCGAGAGATAAAAAAAATGATCCTCTGCGGGCTGTGGAAATTTACACGTATGAATAATATGTTGGTGACACTGTAAGTCTATGTCAAATTCGAGGTTAGCAGGTTAGGTTTTGCGTCAGTCTGTGTCAAAACTGACGCAAAACCTAACCTGATAACCTGCAGTGTAATTTATTTGCTGAACAGAGACTACCTAGAGTACCTGTAAGACTACCGAGTAATTTTTAAAAAAACTCAATTTCAGCAGGCCATGGACGGCCTGAATCAGTTGGCAGTACTGAAATGTATTATTTGTGACGTTGTAAGTCTATGTCAAATTCGAAGCTAGCAGATTAGGTTTTGCGTCAGTTTTGACACAGACTAACGCAAAACCTAACCTGCTAACCTCGAATTTGACATTATGAAGAAGTTTTTGCCATTTCTTAGATGGGGCTTAATGAGATTTAGGAGTGTGGTAATAATTGCAGTGTTTCGACTGCAGATTGATTATTGGTTGAATACTAGATGGTTGGTTTGGTGTTGGTTGAAATTACTTTTAAAGATGCTGACATAGCTGCTCGAACGTTCATGTGCTTTTGGTACCGCTTGCGCTTGTGGTGTTGGCTGGGGTAGTCCTGCTGCATGCATTTTGTGGTAGAGTGTCAAGATAATGTTTACAGCCCCTGTAGTTGGTCAAGTGTGCTTCTCCACAATTAACGCATTGTGGAGCTTCGCCTTATTTAAATTTCGCGCGTTAGTATGAGATGTGCACAGATCTTCAAAAAACGAATGCCACCCGAACTTGAATCGGGCGGCGACCTCGGAAAATCGTTTTGTAAAGGTGGGTTTAAACGGATCGTTTGGACTTATTCAGCAAGGAAACAATAAACTCTTCTTATCATTAAATGAAATGTACTTGTGTTCGTAGTTTTAAAGGACGTAACCAACAGGCATAATAAGTAATTGTTTTCTATGATAATATCGCTATTAAAAGTAATGAAAACATTGTTAACAAAAGCCCGAAAATAGTAACCGTCGAATGCAAGCATGGTACTTTTGCCCGTTTAACACGGCATGTAGTGTTGTGCATTGTTATATAGGTATGATTATTTTCCTTGATATCTAATGCACCGGGGTGGTAGTTGACAATAGTTTTTTAAACGAATGTCTACTCACGATTCGGCTAGTGACGAAAGTGATCACAGCGGTCACAACGACAAGTTTAATCCATGCGTTCATGACGACTGTTTATTCGAACTGAGAGATTTTCATTAAGGCAGTTATACATAAAGAAAGCATTAATATTTAATAAAACAAACAATAAAAAAATTAATTTTGTTGAACAAAAGGTATGTGAGATATTACATGTTACATTGCCGGTTATTATTTGTGATGCCTATTTTTAAATAAAATTACGGTTCATACATTGCATTTAAAATAAACGCATTTAGACATTGGGTGGGCGTGGGCTTGTCTTTAGAAACTAATAGGTCAATATTCAAATCCTCATGGAAACGGTAAGATCGGATTGCGGGTTAAAATAAAGGCAGTGGATCAGATCCCGGCAGCCGGGATGTATAAAATGACATTTACAATCCCGGCAGCCGGGATTAATTCGATTTGAACTAAAAATCCCGGCTGCCGGGACGTATAAAATACATTTAAAATCCCGGCAGCCGGGACTCGTTCAATTTCAACTAAAAATCCCGACAGTCAGTCATTTGTAATAGTTATTCACTATACAAGTGGGATAACAGCATCATTTATATATGTGTGTGTAAGTTACAAACGAGTGTGTAGCACGAGTTATATAAGCACACAAGTATGTTAATGATGCATTATCACACATGTATTGTACAAAATTTTATCTACGACTGCCTAAAATTGACAAAAGTGCATTAAGAGAAATGTCAGATCTGTCATTTTCAAAAATATTTTAGTAGGCCAATGTCATAATGTCATTCATTTGACACTATTTCAGTTACGTAATGAAGTCATTACACAACTCAGTTGCGTAATGAAACCATTACGCAACTGAGTTGTGTAATGAGCTTCATTACGTAACTGAAATAGTGTCAAATGAGTGACGTAATGAGTTACTTATCTCACTGCAGTAGATAAAAGTACTTTATATATTTTATCGTATCATTGACAATTATGGTTCCTTTATGTTAAATCTTTATTCATAATTATTAATATCATAACATTGAGAAGACAAGAATATGTTTACTTTACATAATACCGGGTGACTATCAATGATTGTGATTTTTTTTCTTAGGTTGACACTCTTTATGTTGGTGGCACTGTAAGTCTATGTCAAATTCAATGTTCCCAGGTTAGGTTTTGCGTCATTCTGTGTCAAAACTAACGCAAAATCTAACCTGCTAACCTCGAATTTGACATAGACTTACAGTGCCACCAACATAAACAGTGCCAACCAAAGAAAAAAGATCACAATCGTTTATAGTCACCCGGTATATAATATAAAGCACTTACACGAATTTTATTTACTGTTTATAACTATTAAATATATTTGATCTGAAAGTGTTTTGTAACTGTGGTCTCATTGTGTATGAATAATATAAACTGTGGACATAGGCCGACTAATTCATGCACATATTAAATTTATGTATTGTTTTTGCAAAATTAAGGATATAAAATTAATGTAAAGTAATAGAAACTTATTGCGCATACATAGTAACACTCCCTGTCTACTGCGCATGCTACTTGCTTACTGCACATACCTCCTGCCCTGCATTATTATCCTAAAAAACCTTTACAGTGTATTGTAAGTCATTCTATGTCATAATAGCTATTTATGCAACAAGTGCTAAAAGTCGACGTTTATGCGCGAGACATGAAAATTATGAAACGAAGCCGAAGGCTGAGTTTCATAACATGTCTCGCGCATAAACGACTTTTAGCACGCGTTGCATACAATATTTTATCTACGACCTTAATTTTACCGTTATTAATCCATAAATATCGATTTAAGAAAGGTTCGCATCTGCGACGCTTTTAATTTATGTCATAATGAATAGTAGCCTACGCCGCGGTGGCGATTGTTTGGCCACGCCCGTGCTGTCAAGGTGAGTTACGAAATGTAATTATTGATACTCCACATATGACTGTATTCATTACATAACGCTTTAATTATTTCAAAAACGCTTTACCTGTAACGCAAGAAGCAACTAGAATAGCTTTACAACTTCACTTGCAGTTCGAAATTGTAGTTTTGAACCTCGCTTCACTTTTAGCACATGTGCTAAAAGTAAACAGCTGATTTCTTTAAACACGGTAAACTATAAAACGTCACTTTTAGTGAAACAAGGTAGCGCTAAAAGGCCTACTTTTAGTAGTGGTTGTAGATAGAAGTATATAATATTTAAAAAATGTATTTAAATATATACTTTTTAGGGTATCCACCCTATATATTTGTGTATATCCGGTTTCTTCCTTGGTAGTAGTGTCAACTACATGTCAAATATATTTTTCATCAATCAAGTAGTTTTTCTGTTATAGCGCCGACAGACAGACAGACATACGGAAATTAACCACTTTAATTTTCCTAACCGTCATAATCTGAAACATGAAAATTCGAAAAATATTCGGAAGGTGAAATTTTACATAGATAATTATATTGGCAAAATAATATACTTATTTTATAATAATTTATAAATAGCTATTAATGTAATAATATTATGAGATTTATAATAATCGAGGACGTCGCCTGGCATCGTACAAGAAGGTTTAAATCGCATAATAATCGAGTTACATTCAAAGCTTTATCGTATCATTGACAACGATGACGTGAAAAAATCAACAATTTTGGTTGTAACTAACGCATTATTATAGTAACTAACGTATTACATATTGTAGCCAACGTATTATGTGCTACTAAATTGTTGTGAAGTTGTTGTAATGTTATGATATTAATAATCATCAATACAGATTTAACATAAAGGAACCATAATTGGCAATGATACGATAAAAAATATGAAGTAATTCTACAAATGACTGACTGCCGGGATTTTCAGTTGAAGTTGAACGAATCCCGGCTGCCGGTATTTTAAATGTAATTTTAAACATCCCGGCTGCCGGGATCGGATCCACTGCCTAAAATAAATTCACTGTGTATAATTATGTCCCCATCGATATACTATTTGCTATCTACTAGTTAAAACGCAGTGTAATGTATCATACGAAATATGCAGCGTGTATCCCACTTAAGAGTGTAACACCCTTGTATCTCTTTTAGTTTTAACCGATTCGAAAAAAAATTTCATCAAAGACACAGCACGCTATGGTCTACTTGCAGCCAAAAAAAAAACCATTCGTCACTTCAAATGCATACCCACTTGTGATACTAAAATAAATGGCAAAAATCAAATTTGGCATTTTTTATCGAAAAATTAAACTAATAAACGCCGTTCAAGATTTCCCAAAAAGCTTAGATCCTTAGTTTGATCAAAGTTAAGAAAGTCCGAAAATATCATCTCATAAAATGATTTTTTCATTTTGACTTTAATTTCAGGGGACAACTTTTACACAATTTAAAAAAATAAACAGAATACGAAAAATTAAATATGTATCATAGTAGATATACCGAGTGATTTTTAAAAATTCAATTGCAGCAGGCCCTGGATAGCTTGAATCAGTTGGCAATATTGAAATGTATTGTTGAGACATTGTAAGTCAATATTGACGCAAAACCTAACCTGCTAACCTCAAATTTGACATAGAGTTACAGTATCACCAACAATACATTTCAGTATTGCCAACTGATTCAGGCTATCCAAGACCTGCTGCAATTCAGTTTTTAAAAAATCTCTCCGTACTTTATACAATTATAGTACTACGTGTGTAGTTTCTTCAGATTAGGCAGCTTCGCTATTTCTTGCGTTTACAGAATTCTCGTGTTTTATGTTTTATCTGAAATTATAATTACAAATATAACAATGAAATAACAATATTATCTACTAAATTTCTTATTTTATGATATCCGTCTCGACTGGAAAGGAACGAAGGGTTGTCAAAAAGTGAAATCTCCTTGGGATACGATGAAAAGTCCACCTCCTAATAAATGACCCTTGGTTGTGATATGATTCAAAATCTACAAATCACAGCCTAAGATCACTTACACGCAGTTTCCGCATGATCCGAATTTCCTTGGAATCAGATGAAAAGTCCACTTCTCAATAAATGATCCCTTAGCTACGTGTGATTCAAAATCCACAAACCATAGCGAACGATCATTTATTAAAGCAAAAGACAATTTGTACTGTTAAGTGGCTTCCACTCGCCATTCGGGGCTTTATCATATCAACGATGAGATTGTGCTCGCGAGAGGTAAGTAAAGGAACGTAAAAGTTGGAAGAAATTGGTCGTTTTATATTCTATTCAGTTGAAAAATGTAATACTTATAAAAATATGGTAAAACAGAAACTTCTTTCATCCCCAAACAATTACAACTAATATCTAATTAACTACGACATTATGTTATTAGGAGTAAAACTGATACTTTATGTGGCGAGGCCGGACGCGTTTGACTGATGAGTGTTTAAGCGATTTAAATAAGTCCGGGCGAGGCACGTAAAGTCACCTTTACTCTGAATAGCATATGCTATTTTATTTTCAAAAGCCCAAACTAATATAAATAATTATATAGGTATTTCAAAAATTACGATTATCGAGAACTGATGTCTAAGTTATTTCCCGACAATCAAAAAGGTCCATATCAAAAATATTGTAAAGATAATCAAGTTTTGAAGTAGGTACTTTTACTTCCCCGGAGTAAAAGTAACGGATTTGCCTTGTCTGTCGGGTCACATAAGTTGTCATTTTTATCACGTTTAAAAATAATAGAACATTGTGTATCTAGGACGAAATGCTTAACATTCCCGGGCAAGTATGAATATTGTTGGGCGAGACAAATTCCGAGCCCAACAACACAGGAGTCTGGTAATGTTGCTTTTTGTCCAAGATACACATACTATTTTCCGCCGACCGATACGAGTAATTAAAAAAATTAGGAAAACGTGTCTCTTTTCAAAAAATATTCCCGCCCTAGGACGGGAATATTATTCGTGTACAGTTTTATTGTAAATTACCTAGCAACGGCTGATGCAATGAAATGTTTGACTTTGCTCAACAAAATGTTATCAATAATGTGTCAATTCTAGTACGATTTTGCGGAAAAATTATTTCTAATCCTAGGAACTTAAAGTGTTGCATAGCAACATATACTTTTTGTGTCAGTAAGAGAAACGTCAACTTCAGTGACAGATTTTGGTATTAAAAGTAATGACTTTGAAGATCGTTGCGGATAAACAATATACTATTTTTCCAATAAAATTTATTGTAAATTTAGTTTTTGTTATCATAGTTAATTATACAGTGTGGATAATGTAAGGCTAGACACTGACAACTTAATTTACCCATGCTAGTAATAATTGTCGGTTATGAAATTACCATGAAATAATTCAGTTTCAATTAGTTTCTATAGTCACTGTGTCATTATTTTGTTTACAAACACCATGGTGACATTAACTAAATGTCCCATGTCTAAATTTGCATAATTCAGCCGTGTAGGGGAGAATGGGGCTGGTCCGGACATGGGGCACCTCCTAGGCACCAAAAAACGAAAGTTTTAAAAAATAAAAATTTAGGTAAGTTTGATGAAACTCAGTTTTTTGAATTGAGATGTTTAATAACAATAATAATCTTCGATTTAAATGTTTTAATTTTTAAAGAATATTGGTAAATAGCTTATTTCAAAATGCATCTTCAGCTGTTAATATTTCAGAGGAATGATTGTAAAGATTTTTTTTGTGATTTTTCTCGTACTCCGCTAGTAGTCCCCAACAACCCATCCAGAGGAAATGCGCCATTTTTAAATCACCCTGTATAAAACGATCAATTTCTTCAAACTTTTATGGTCGTTTACTTACCTCTCGCGAGCACAATCTCATCGTCGATATGATAAAACCCCGAACGGCGAGTGGAAGACACTTAACATTACAAATTGTCTTTTGCTTTTAAGTAAATGATCGTTGGCTATGGTTTGTGGATTTTGAATCACACGTAGCTAAGGGATCATTTATTGAGAAGTGGACTTTCCACCTGATTCCAAGGAAATTCGGATCATGCCGAAACTGGACGTAAGTGAAAGGCAGCCGACATTGCAGAAAGTTTTTTCTACCTTTGAGTAAGTGATCTTAGGCTGTAATGTGTAGATTTTGAATCATATCACAGCCAAGGCTCATTTATTAGGAGGTGGACTTTTCATCGTATCTCAAGGAGATTTCACTTTTTAAAAACCCTTAATCCTCTTCCAGCCGAGAAATATATCATAAAATAAGAAATTTCGTATGTAATGTTGTTATTCCATTGTTATATTTGTAATTATAATTTCAGATAAAACATAAAACACGAGAATTTTGTAAACGCAAGAAGTAGCGAATCGGTCTAATCTGAAGAAACGTGTACGTTTAGTACAATTATATCAAGTATATCTACTATGATCAATATTTAATTTTTCAGCATTGTTTGACTTTTTAAATTTTGATGACACTTTGGATCTAAGCTTTTTTGGAAATTTTCCTATAGTAAATGCCTAATTTGATCTTTTCCATTTATTTTAGTATCGCAGGTGGGTCTGTATTTGAAGAGTGGGAATGGTTTTTTGGCTGCAAGTACTAGACCTATAGCGTGTTCTGTCTTTGATAAAAATTTGGTTCGAATCGGATAAAACTAAAAGAGATGCAAAGGTGTTACACTCTTAAGTGGGATACACGCTGTATATTTCGTACAAGACATTACATTGTGTTTTAACTAGTAGATATCAAACACTATATCGATGGTGACATAATTATTACAAACAGTGAATTTATTTTAACCAGCAATGTAGCCTTACCGTCTCCATGAGGATTTGATTGTTAACGTATCGGCTTCTAGACACGCCACGCCCACATAATTTGTAAAGCGTTTATTTTAAATACAATATATGAACCGTAATTTTATTGAAAAATAATCATCACAAATAACAACAGGCAATGTAACGTGTAATATCTCACATACTTGCTGTAAACTGGAGTATTTATAGTCTTTGTTCAACAAAATTAATTTTTTAATTATTTTTTTTATTAAATATTAATGCTTTCTTTATTTATAACTGCCTTAATAATTTGAAATTCCGTCAATCCGAATAAAAAGTCATCGTGAACGTATGTGTTAAAAAAGACAAATAGGACAAAAAATTAGCTGAGAAAATAAGAAGTTAAAAAAGAAAGAGAGTTAAACCAGGAATATAGAAATGAAACAAACATAAAAATGCGTACCTAGAACGTGAGAGATCTAAATGGTAGAGAAGATGAAATTATAGAACAAATAAAGCTGCAACGGTTGGATTATTTGGGAATAACCGAAACTAAAAAGAAAGGAAAAGGAAAGGGATTGAAAGAGATGAACGATGGTTACTGGCCATATTGGTCAGAAGTAGATATTGACAAATGGGGAGCAGAAGGCGTACGCCTGCTAGTGAAGCCAGAAAATGAGAAAAACCTATTAGAGAAAAGTTATGAAAATGAAAGAATATTAATAGTGAAGGTAAAATTGGATAATACAAACATCACTACTCTGATCATAGCATATAGACCGAATGAAAATGCAAAGAAACAAGAAAAGGAAAAATTTTATGAAATATTACAAGCAGAGTTGGACAACACAGTGGCAAATAAAATGCTGATGGGAGACATAAATAGCAGCATCGGTAGATATAATATAGGAATTAAAAGGTACCTAGGCCCATACGGAGAAGAAATAAAAAATGGCGATGTGGAAAGGTTAATTGACCTATGCATAACAAACGACGTTGTCATAACGAACTCAGAGGTTAAACACAAAGACATACACAAATTCACCAGAGTAATGCTCTCGAGAAATGAAAAATGTATCATCGACTACTTTATAGTAAAAAAAGAAAATGTCAAGACAATAAAAGATGTAAGGCAGAAAAGAGAAGCAGAAATAGGCAGTGATCATCACCTACTCATCATGTAAATGTTAGTATATGGAAAAAACGCGAAAAAAGGAAAGAAAGTAGTCAAGGAGAAAATAAAGTCCCAAACTAAAAGACGCGGAAATTAAAGATAAATATCAACAAACACTAGAGAAACGAACGGATTGGGAAAAATAAGGGGGGGTGGGCACATTCATCAATATAAAATAAATGGAACCAATTTAAACATAAAATTCTTATTGCAGCAAAGCAAGTATGTGGGAACATCAAAAATATCAAACATGCACCCAAAAAAAGCAGATGGTGGTCAATAGAAATTCAAGCAACAGTAAAAGAAAAGAAAAACAATGGAAAAATAGCTGCAAACAAAAGAGCAAGCAGATTGTAGGAAGCATAAAATTACCAAAGCTGAAGTCAAACATTTAATAAACGAAGCGAAAAACCAAACATGGGAAGAATTCGGACATAATATAAGGAAAACTATTTAGAAAATAAATTATTCTACGGCACATTGTCAAAATTTAAAAAAAGGAACCACCGAGACTAAGGAGTATAAAAGACAAAGAGGAAAATATCCTAAACACAGAAAAAGAAATAATGGACAGATGGAAACCGTATTTCGAACAACTAACAGATTTAAACTAAACACAGGGAGATTTACTAAACGAAGAATAAAACAAACATGAGAGTAATCTGGACCCAATAACAATAGAAGAAATTACGCAGGCCATTGATAAGTTAAAACTAGGAAAAACCCCAGGCCAAGACCAAATCTCATCAGAAGTGATTAAATATATGGGAGAGAAGGCCAAAAAAGTACTCTGCGAATTACTAAATGAAATAATAAAAATTTGGTGTGATACACGCACACAACTTCCTTTTACAGTGATCTTATAATTAGCCAAAAATACCTCTTTTTGTTTTTGAGATATTCTGTTCACAGACAGACAGACAGACACACAGACAGACAGACAGACAGACAGACAGACCAATGAAAAAAAAAATGTTTTTTGGGTTGAGGGGACTCTAAAACGTGAAGATCTGTTGAAAACTCAATTTCGAATTTTTGGGGTGAATCCGATACTTCCTTTATTGTAAAAGGAAGTAAAAAGGAAAGAAATACCCAAAGACAAGAACACAGATATAATTACGCCAATGTTTAAAAAGGGAGATGTAAAAGCTGTTCAAATTATAGAGAAATTACATTATCAATTATACCGAGTAAAATCTTCACTTGAATAATTGAAAGAAGATTAAGGGGAAAACTTGAACAACCATATTTATACTGAGGCAAATAGAAGAAAAGCTAGTAAGGAAATGAAAAGAAATCCACGTATGTTTTATAGAGTTAAAGAAGGCTTTTGACAGGATAAGAAGAAATAGCATTTGGATATGCATGAGGCAAAGATGAATCGAAACAAACATGGTAAAAATCATCCAGACACTATATAAATACAACAGAAATAAAATTAGAAAGCACAATGAAGAATCTACAGAATTTAAGACAAAAACAGGATTGTAGCAAGGGTGCGTATTAAGCCCATTCTTTTCTCTATAGTCATAGATGATGCTATAAAAAAAATGCAAAGCAAAATGCAATAACTTGACAATATACAAATGGAAAATTAAAAATGTATCACTACGAGAATTACTATTTGCTGACGACATGGTTTTGGTAGCAGAAACGGAAGCCAAACTACAGGTAAATCTAAAAATATTTGAAAAATAAACATGGAAATAAACACAGAAAAAGGCAAAACCATGATAAAATCCACAAAAGAAAGCAATCATAGAATTACTATAGAAGAACAAACAATGGAACAAGTTACAAACTACAACTACTTAGGCAGAACAATATAAGATTCTAAGATGGGTTGAAGTGGAGCGTCGGTCCTCTGACTTTCTGAATTTCTACGAGGGTCGGACGAAAAGTTTCTTCCCCACTTTATCAATGAAATTCGTGGCTCTCAATTTCCCCCATTTCTATTTACAATAACTCTTATTGTGACCGCATCTCGCTCTAAATTACGTCATCTTGATCCGAACCCGTCCTTGAACCACAACCGTCTGTTACAGCCAGTTGTGGCGTGATTAGAGTGAGATTTTTTTAAAGATTATCGTGTTCTTGTGACCTATTTAGACTATCCTCGAAGTGTTTTAAGGTCGTAAAAGTCGTTTTGCGCTGTAACAACTGGCCATGATTTATTTCTAAAATTAGTGTTGAGTTTTTTAAGTTATTAACTTGTAGGAATGTTTTTATTTGATCCACGACAGTTTGAAGTATTTTTATCAAATTGAAAATATTAGTTAATATCGTATGAAGTGGGGGAGGTCTTCTTGCATAATTGTGGTTTACAGTGTTCTATATGTTATGTTTTATTGTTTTAACATTGGCTACATAGATTATGATTCGTAACCTTAATATCAACATAGGTATATTGACAAAGTTGGACTTACACAAAAACAGATGCCTTTCAAATTATATAAAACAGGCAGGTTTCCATAACCAAGCCCGATCCAAAGTAATCGTAAATAGCTTCCAGTTTCTTTTTGATATTTTGAAAAGCATAATAGTTGTGACGTCGAATTAAGATATTGAAATTTTCGTTTTCAGCTGTACCTCGAAATTCTAAAGAAAATATTAGTTATTTCTATTGTTTTGCCTCGGAAAATTGATCCCATAATTGCATACAATTTTCTTCTAGCACTGATAATATCTAATATTTCAATTTAATCCAGATGGATCAGAAACACTGCAGAGAGCATGAATTCCTGGAAAATCAATTGAAAGAATTACTTCCTGGGGTTAAGACAACGAATATAGTTAAATTAAAAAGCAATTAGTAATGACCTAAGTTTGAGTTCTGGCATTTAAATTACTACCTGCTGCTTGATAACTAGTCGAAATTGGTTATTTAAAAAAAATGTCTTAAAGTCCTTGAGGATCTCATATTTGAAGTTGGATATTGTTTGATACAAAATAGACACTTTTTTGAATTCTTAAATAAAATGTTGTTATTTTGTCTTGTTACGTCATTGCAAGTGTACCAGTATTAAATGCAAAATGAAGTGTAAAGAGTAGTTCAAATTTCGACGTTTTCATAAGGAATCTCGATTATTAAGAAGATATAGAAAAATGCATCCAATACTTCCTTTATTGTAAAAGAAAGTAAAAATAATAGTAGGCTTAGTTTTATCGAAAAAGTTATTTTACCCAGTTGTTCAGAATCACAAAGGTAGTATCATTGATCAAAATTTTAAATCGGGCCAACATTTTCAATGTCTTTAATATTGCATCTCTTTCTTAGCTGTTGAAATTATCCATAATTATTTATATTTTCTGTGAATTAATTTTCGTGAATTGTTATCTTTAAAAATAACATTGGTCTACTACTCAAAAGGCAGAAAAATATCATTTTGCCTTAAAAAATATGAATTTGTAATAAAATACAATCAAAATTAACAATTGACCCCACATATTAAATATTGATGAAAAGAGAAAAACATTCTGTGTTTTATATAAGTTACAGTCAGAAATGATTTCTATTATACAGTGCTTTCGTAAAGCAGTGGATAAATTCTTATAATATTCAAGGAATAACTTTTGGAAAAACCATTGGGACCCGTCGATTTTCATTTTTATTTGGGCATTTTTTCAAATAAAATATATACATACAGGGTGATCCGCGTAGGAGCTATGACGTCATCGATGTTTTTGTTTAAATGACAACCCCTTTTTTATTACGGAATTTGAATGAACATATTTTTTTACTTACGCTAAGGTAATTTTTGCGTAGAGGTCACACGACCAAAATTAAGAAAAAAAATAAATTTGCAATTTTACGCTTTTATCAATGACAACAATCAATAAAAACATGTCGGTCGTTTTAGCTACTATCAGGTAGACTACGGTGCACAATTTTTACTTTTAATTTAGTTTTTTGAAATTGTCTTTGCAATTAAATTTAGTATTATGCAAATTTTTAAATTTTTTTCTTAATTTTTGATCATACTATACTCAAAAATCAGCTTAACGTAAGTAAAAATATGCTTTCTTTCAAATTCCGTAATAAAAAAAGGGGTTGCTATTTAGAAAAAACATCGATGACGTCATACTTCTTACACGGATCACCCTGTATGTATAGATTTTATTTGAAAAAATGAGGAAATAAAAATAAAAATCGACGGGTGCCAGCGTTTTTTCCAAAAGTTACTCCTTAAGTTTTTAACGAATTTATCCACTACTTTACTACAGCACTGTATAACTCAAATTGATTTTTTTTTAATTGACTACGCCAGTATATTTAAAAAAAATGTGCCTGAAGAACGTAGAAATTACTTTTCTCTACGTTCATAAAAGAAAACGTTGAAAAATCAAACTTACACTCGAAAACAAAGGACGACAACCATTTTTTTTCTCGAAAAGAGATATCCATTTTTTCATATCTCCTATGAAAACATCGAAATTAATCCACGCTGTACATTCAAAGCTGAACCACTAAAGAAAAACAAATTTTATTAAAAAATTTGAAATCCGTCCCAAATTCTAATATTCAAAATCCGGAAGAGATTTCACAATCCCAATTTCGGAATTTTGTTTCGACATATTTTAAGATGTATTACCAGCCCTAGGCCCATTCTACCACTAGGATGATTCAAACTCTAAGAATTTTGCATAAACGCTCGTTTGTATTGTCTAATTATCCGTGGTAAATTATTGTTTCTGCGAACAAATTGCATTTAGTTAACTTTCACTTGCCAAAAGCCAATCAGTTTCGAGTTATTTTCGATCTACATGGTGTTGATCTGCTTGAACATAGTTTTAGTTTAATACCTGCACGTCGCGTGAAACGTAACAGCATTCAAGTTTTACCACAGTGAGTGTGTGGTGAATCAAAGCTAATGGCCGGCGAAAGATATTTTGAAGTGCAGCGATATCGTATGCAACTGAACGGTGTGGACGATGCAGAGGATATTAAATTCTTCCCTGAAGATTTCCGTACAATCCGTGAAGTGAAGTATTGTGGAACATATTTAAGTTCTAATCTATCGGAAGTTAAGCCGTCACTTTTCCATATTAAAAGTGAGCGATTAGCAGAAAAGACTCCAGTTATAATTTCTGATTCCGAGGCTGAAGACAAGGAAGAGGCACCGTCAGAAGTCGTAAAGCAAGAGGAACTAATCATAAAAAGCGACCTTGCACAACAGGACTTTGTTGATCTAAGCAATAACGGTTCGACTGATGGATGCACCGAAAGGTATGTGTACTATATGTAACATGTGAGCAAACGAAAATGAAATCAAGCTTGGCTTTGAAATATTTGTTTATGTTGGTGGCACTGTAAGTCTATGTCAAATTCCAGGTTAGCAGGTTAGGTTTTGCATCAGTCTGTGTCAAAACTGACGCAAAACCTAACCGGCTAAACTCGAATTTGACAAAGACTTACAGTGCCACCAACACAAACAAATATTTCAAAGCCAACCTTGATTTCATTTTCGTTTGCTCACATGTTATATTTGCCTTACTACTTTGTTTGAAAAACACCATAATGGAACTAAATCCAGAAAATTTTTCTGTTAAAACGACATGGTAAATATATTAATATATTTTTTTTCCAGTGAAGGAAATTTTTTGTACTGTGCCGAATGCGATTATAAAACCACCAAGAAAACCAGTTTAAAAAGTCACGTTAAATTCCACTCCAAACACAAGTGCTTTGTGTGTAACGTCTGCAATTACAGCACCGTAGACAAATCAAACCTCCGTGCGCATTTCAAGATTCACACTGGTGAAAAACCGTACCATTGCTCTCTGTGTGACTATAAAACCACAACGAAAGTGAGTTTAAGGGAGCATACTACCACCCATACGAAGGAAAAACTGTATAGTTGTCAACTGTGTAGCTTTCAAAGTGGCTACAAGGCCAGCATGAAAGGGCACATGAGACGCCATAGTGACGAAAAGCCATTCCAGTGCCCCAGCTGTGGTTATCGTGCTAGATGTCGGAGCACTTTAAATTGTCACATACGCACACACAGTGAGGAAAGGCCTTTTCAGTGCTCCAGGTGTGAGTTTAAAGCAAAAGCCAACAGATTATTAAAGAAACATTTTCGCACCGTACACGATCGTGAGTTCATTAGTGTTGATGCCAGTGGAAAAGTACATGTAAAAAATGCACGTGGTAACTTCTATTGCTATAGTGCTCAAGCACTTCCTTTCGATTTTAACAGTTATACTAACAGTGGCCGGTATCACAAAATGTTGAAGGCACAACTGGAGCAAAGACCACGTTTACCACTAGTTAACAATGGCCGGTATCGCAGTATGCCTGGGGCGCAATTGAATCAGAGACCCCGTTTGCCACTGGTTAACAGTGACCAACAACGCAGTATGTTTGGGGCGCAATTGGAGCAGATACCATGTTTACCTCTGGTTAACAGTAACCAATATCGCAGTATGCTTGGAGAGCAACTGGAGCAGAGACCACGGTTACCACTGGTTAACAGTGGCCATCAACGAAGTACGCTTGGGGAACAACTGAAGCAGAGACCACGGTTACCACTCGTTAACAGTGACCAACAACGCAGTATGCTTGATACGCAACTGAAGCAAGCACCACGTTTACCACTGGTTATAAGTGACCAACAACGCATTATGCTTGGGGCGCAACTGGAGCAGAGACCGCGGTTACCACTAGTTATAAGTGACCAACAACGCAGTATGCTTGGGGCACAACTGGAGCAGAGACCACATTTACCATTGGTTAACAGTGACCGGTGTCGCAGTATGCATGAGGCGCAACTGGACGGCAGACCATGTTTACCACTGGTTAACAGTGGCCAGTGTCGCAGTATGTTTGGGGCAGAACTGGAGCATAGGCCACGTTTACCACTGGTACATTTTAATGGACATAGTTCAATTGTGCACATTGATTAGTGTATTGAAATTAATTGATTTGAGTGTTTCATATAGTCAAGACCATATTTTTTATTTTTGTGTAGATAATTTAAAAATTATGAAATTCTTTGTATAAATATGTACCTATGATTTTGTTGATAATAAAACAGTTTCTAGCTATGGTTAATGTAATTGTATTATCTAAGTGAGACAATTTTAATTGAACAATAAGAACTAATATTGGAAGATGTTTTCTAAGAAAATAATTAAATCAGGTCTGTATTATGTAAAGCCTTTCAATTCAAAGAGCCATGTAAATTAGCTGTTCCAAACCTTTCATTATTTAGTGGAAAGTAATTCATAATTTTGTTAAAGTTTCTGTTTACTTTGTGGCAATTAGCATACATGATATTTCAAAAATACTCAAGAGTTAATGGCTGCCATGATAAACTCATATGTTATTATTTTGAACAGTTAAGACGGATTTTGCAGGAGCTTTGCACTTTATGAAATCAAAATAAACTATTCGATATAAAGTAGGTAGGTATGTGAAGCGATCTTGTTATTATCCATGGTTTTGAACTATCTGTCCAAAGCAGTTTACATTGCTCGGATAATATTGGAAAATTTGATTGTATAGATTTTAGAAACCTTAAATAAATGAAAATATTGATAACAGTTTTTAATGCCCTAATTTAAAATTACAAACTGAAAGTGTTATAAGATGTCGATGATACTGAAATATATTATATGTAGTATTACAACCTTGAACTTTTCCATCTCTGTAATATTAAATATACAACTTCATAACAAATCACAAGAATTACAAATTTCTAGGTATCTACCCTACTAAGTTTGAAATTATTAAACTCAGTTTATTAAGCGTATCCAATAAAAACCTTGTGTGACGATTGCCATGAATGTAATTCATAATGTAAAGTCAGAAGCAAATTAAAAAAAAGACGCCAACATTGCATTCCTCACATAAATAAAACCGGCAACCTTGTTTAGTGGAAAACTTCAAATTAGTAAGTTTTGTTTTTGAGGTTATGTTGCTTTTGTAAATTAGGACATCCTTGAAAATAATAGTTGTTTAAAATACAAATGTATAAACAGTCCTCCTTTATTGCACGAACTGATTTACAACACGAATGAGTTTTGTAAAAGCTGTGAGTGCCGTGAAGACGTGCAAGTGTGTCTTACAATGTTTTATGTACAATAATAACCTCTTACGAAATTAAGCATTTCATTTTGTATTTATTAAATTTAGGTGCAATAAAATTTTTATAACACTAGTGTTATAAAAGATAGCTTTTTGCACTAAAATTAGTGTAGATCATAGATTTCTTATTGTCATTAGCGTGAAATAAATTTTTTATAACAATAGTGTAATACAAGTAAAATCTTTGCACTAAAATCAGTGTAGAAGGTAGGCACTTTTTACATAATCGTAGATAAAGTATGCGACAAAACAGTCGAAAGTGTTGAGTGGGGAGGAAGTCAATTAGGTACATCTAATGAGACTTTTGGGGGTTATCGTAGCGATCAGTTAGTGAAACTGTGAATTGATAATATTCACTATGTTGTTTTTGTATTGCTTATGAATGACTCTTCCAATACTATCTTTACCAATCAGATTCAGTAGAATCCCATCTCACAAATGAGCCATAAATTTGAATGGAGTAATAGCTATTTGAGACATTAGGTCGATAGCTAAGCATTTATGTCCCAACTAGTACATCACGATCCGCCAGGGCGAAATACGTGAACCAGCGAGGCCATAAACGTTAATACCGACCGTGTGTCGTATATTTTTTTGTATCTGAACAAGAACAGGAACCATTTTTATTTTATTAAATAATTATCCCAAACTATTTCCTTTAAAAATGCTATGATCATTTGTGTACGTTTGGCAGTACTGAAGTATATTGTTGGTGACGCTGTATATGTCACGTTCGAGGTTACGTTTTGCGTCAGTTTTTGCAAGACTAACGAAAAACCTAAGCTGCTAACCTCGAATTTGACATCGATTGAAAGTGCCAGCAGCAATATACTTCAGTACTGCCAAATGTAGAACACGAATCGCAGGCGTTGCTAAGTGTTACAGGCCTAGGCCATTAAAACGTACTATTGCTACCAAAAAAACTAAGACAAGTTCTAAATCTAGAAGCCATGAATTTGTATTAATTTGGTTGATGAAATGGCTTTTTAACTGTCATGTGAATAATTCAAATCAGTCATCTGTCATATCTACTTTCAATATTACAAACTACAGTACAAAACAATTATAAAACTAGATAAATGTGCAATTTATCGAATAGTTATACCGTTTACTAAGTTATGAATGATCCCAGCTTTCGAAACTAAATTTATTCTAGGCATTATTGACAGTGACATTTTGAAATAATTTAAAATTTACTTGCATCTCATTTGCCAGTTAAAATGTCAAATTCATACAGTTAAAAAAAACCTTGTCCTCGTTTTTTGTACCAATAGTACCTACCGGACTCATTGGTAGATAATTGCTACCAGACAAGCACAAAAAAAATGGTTTTGTGCAATCAAGGCCATCCCAGTAATTTGATTTCTAAATTTATTCGTTAAACATAGTGCAGTTTGAAGACCAAATTACAGTGTACTCTTCAGTTACTGGGACCTCTGCTGCTAATTTTCTTGGAGTAATTAGAAAATATGCTGGCTTAAGACCACGTTCCTGCAATCACCGACGCTTTTTAGTGTATTACCAATGTGGAAAATGTATAAAACAACAGCTGGACGCAAACACAAAAGGAAAAGATCCACAAATAATTGCCTCATTCCTAAATTTATAAAATTTCAAGAGTTACACTAGGAAATTCTTTTAGGACCGGTTTTATAATGCTAGTATTAACCAGGGTATTGTTATACCAGAAATATATTTATGCCACAACTTTAACTTAGAATATAAATATAAATGTTCTACCAGATAATTTTATTCCTAGGTTAGCTATTCTTACGATAAGCTAATGACAGCGCTGAAACGTTAAACTTTGCCATCTAGTCTAAAATTTTAGTCCTTGTGACACTGATGACCAAAGTGATATAACCTCATATTCGCAGCGTTGCATGGTGTTCGCAGCGGTTTACGGACGTTTTGCCCCCGACCGTTTCGCACCTGCCGTTTCACCCCCAGCCGTTTCGCCCCCTAGCCGTTTCGCCCCCGAACCGTTTCGCCCCCGAAGTTTTACTTCTAGCTTTAGCCCGCTTCAGCTGTTTCCAGTTGCACCACGAGGAGGTAGCTAGTAGCATTTCTGCAATCGTTTTTTTTTATTTTTTAATCCAAGAAATAAAAAGTATGTTTCAATATCAGCTCGTATGAAAAAAATTTGAAAAGAAGATTTTGAAAATCGGCAAGTTATTGGTTACTTGCGTGGGATTGCGTATAATTTTGAATTTTGAATTTATTCCGGTTGCATGTCGAAATATAGATGTTAAAGGATATCTCTTTCTTTATATGTATCTACTAAAAACTCTAAAATTAAAACACAAGCACCAACAAACAAAAACCAATAAAATTAAAAAAAAAACTAAAATTAAAACACAAACACAAAAAAAAATTATAATAAAAAACGGTTGCAGAACCTCCTCGTGGTGCAACTGGAAACAGCTAAAGCTAGAGCTAAAACTTCGGGGGCGAAACCCTTAGAAGAACTTCAGAAACATTACTGGCAAATTCTGTAAGTAATACCTATAACAACAATTAAATGTCATAGTAGATGGAAATGTCCTTCAATCGCTGAAGGTTACATCGAAAATTTGATTAAACTAGGAGTGGAGATAGCAAAAATTGTTGAATGAGACTACAACACACCTTAGTATGTCTGGAATCTATGCCTATTGGAGCCGAGATAGCAACACAGTCTGGTATGTGGATTCTGAATCAAGAGCAAAAGTCTTTTTTCTACTCCTGTAACTAAAATGCTATTTATGGTCAGAGCTGGGCAGTAATTAATTACTTTGTAATTAATTACTTTGTAATTAATTACTTTGTAATTAAATTACTAATTAAATTCCTTTTTGTTTATTTGCTTTGGAATTGGATTACTTTTTAAAATGCGGTAATTGTAATTGGGAATTGCCATTTTTCTTAAAAAGTACTTGAAAATTACTTTTTAAAAGTAATTAATTACTACATTCAATTACTCAATTACTTTTGAGTAATTAAGTTACTCTAAAGAATTTAAATTACTTTACAGGTATTTAAATTACCTGTGGTAATTGAAATTACTCGAGTTAATTGAATTACTTTGTGATATTTAAATTACTGAATTACTGACCTCGATAGGGTGCCAAATCTCCAGAACACAAAATATAAGATAAGGTCTTATTAAGTTACATATTAAGGAAATCGCAATAGGGTTTGGCCAGAACGATATAAGCCTTATTTATTATTTCCTCTGACATGACGAGTTGAATAACAGCAACTTTTGCATTTTGTACAACGCGTCATTGGTGCTTGTATCTAGATGCTAGATGTGATCTGTAGCTTGCAATAGTGACATTGATATTTATTGTGCAAGACGCTAAAACTATATTTGCGGTAAGTGCATTACAGATTACAATACCTACGATAAAAATATAATTTAAAATAGCTTCATTAGACGACATTGGTTCATAATAATTATTTATTCATTTCAATTTGCTTGTTTTAAACGATTTACTAGCATAGGGAGGGTTATACTGCCGTGCAAGTGTAACAGGAATTAAGTCCAGAAAATTTTGTTTTTGGGTGAGAAATTGAACTACATGGCCAAAATCCGATAACAACATTTAAACAGCGTAAAACACATAAATAAAATGTATTTAATTGCGAAATTCCATGTCTGGTTGACTCAAATATTCAGTATGCCGTATGGTATTAATACAATTTAAAAACACCTCATAAGTTTACCGCATTCTTGCATTGAACGTTTTGTAAATTATCCATTTTTTACATAATATACTATTTCCACGACCGGAAGTAGAAATCAGTTTCTAGGTTACAAAAATTGTGACAGAAATACACATTATCTGCCTATGGAGACAATATGAATACAATTAGTACCTTGGTGGAGTGGATACTCCTATAAATCAACAATTCTTTTAGATGAACAACAAATATGTAACATTATACGTTCGAAAGAGGGAACAATAACATGTTTGTTTAGATCATTTCATAAAAACGTAACTTTAATTTTACAAATGGATACACAAAAAATGTTAGTGCAGCAATACCCTTATGCAACGTAATAGTATTTTCTAAATAAATTTTATGCATTTTCAGTACAAAGAATGTGGTGTAATTCACGCACACAACTTCCTTTTACAGTGATCTTATAATAAGGCAAAAATTTGATTTTTAATGTTTAAACATTTGTCAAAAATTTTTAAAACTTACAAATTCTACAGAAACCGTACAAAATAGAGCGTTAGTTGAAGAGACAAATTTTCTCTAAAATTTTAAGCTGAATTCAAAAATGTAATCATAAAAGAACAAATTTTTATGTCACTAATGTCATTAATTGATTTATCATTGTTTTTTACTAGATGACCATAGTTTTTGTGATAATGGCTACTTGATAATTGCCCTTCTTAATGACAACCCAAAACCTTTGATAGGCATTTTAAGGCAAACGGTTGATTTTACGCTTATGAACTAAGATAATTCTAATCTTCTCTCTAATCTTGGGATTAGGACTCGTGCTAGCGCACTCGTCTTAATCGAACCTAAGCGCAATGGACATTCGTGATACCACAGCAAAAATATTCGACATAACTTTGACTACTGATGGTATTATAAGTGATTATTTTGATCAGTTAAGACTGATTTTGCAGGTGCTTTGCACTTCATGAAATCAAAATAGACTATTAGATATAAAGTAGGTCGGTAGGTGAATCGATTATGTTATTATTCATGGATTTGAATTATCTCTCCAAAGTACAGTTTACACTGCTCGGATAATATTGGATAACCTGATTGTATAGATTTTAGAAACCTTAAATAAATGGAAATATTGATAACAGTTTTTAATGCTCTAATTTTGAAATATAAACTGAAAGTGTTATAAGATGTCGATGGTACAGAAATTTATTATATGTAGGTAGTATTGCAACCTTAAATTTTCTTATGCTTATATTAAATATACAACTACATAACAAATCTCAATAATTACAAATTTCTAAGTGTCTACCTTACTAAGTTTGAAATTATTAAGATCTTACTAAGTAGTACTAAAAAACGTATCCAATAAAAAACCTTGAGTGACGATTCCCATGAACGTAATTCATAATGTAAAGTCAGAAGCAAATTAAAAAAGGCGCCAACGTTGCATTCCTCACATAAATAAAACCGACAATGTTATTTAGTGGAAAACCTCACATTAGTTAAGTTTTGTTTTTGAGGTTATGTTGCTTTTGTACATTAGAACATCCTTGAAAATAATAGTTGTTTAAAATACCAGTGTAAACAGTCTTCCTTTATTGCACGAACTGATTTTCAACACGAATGAGTTTTTTAAAAGCTGTGAGTGCAATGAGAGACTTTTTACAAGTGTGTCTTACAATGTTTTATGTACAATCATAATCTCTTACGAAAGTACGCATTTCATTTTGTATTTATTAAATTTAGGTGCAATAACATTTTTATAACACTAGTGTAATAAAAGTTACTTTTTGCACTAAAATTAATGTAGATCATAGATTTCTTATTGGGGGTTATCGTAGCGATCAGTTAGTGAAACTGTGTATTGATAATATTCACTATGTTGTTTTCGTATTGCTTATGAATGAATCTTCCAATACTATCTTTACCAATCAGATTCAGTAGAATCCCGTCTCACAAACGAGCCATAAATTTGAATAGAGTAATAGCTATTTGCGACATTAGGGCGATAGCTAAGCATTTATGTCCTAACTAGTACATCACGATCCGCCAGGGCGAAATACATGCCATAAACGCTAACACCGGCCGTGTGTCATATATTTTTTTGTATCTGAACAAGAACATGAACCATTTTTATTTTATTAAATAATTATCGCAAACTATTTCCTTTAAAAATGCTGTAATTATTTGTGTACGTTTGCCAGTACTGAAGTATATTGTTGGTGACGCTGTATATGTCACGTTCGAGGTTAGGTTTTGCGTCAGTTTTTGCAAGACTAACGATGAAATGACATTTTAACTGTCATGTGAATAATTCAAACCAGTCATCTGTCATATCTACTTTCAATATTAAAAACTACAGTACAAAACAATTATAAAACCAGATAAATGTGCAATTTATCGAATAGTTATACCGTATACTAAGCTATAAATAATCCCAGTTTTCGAAACTAAATTTATTCTAGGCATTATTGACAGTGACATTTTGAAATAATTTAAAATTTATTTACATCTCATTTGCCAGTTAAAATGTCAAATTCATACAGCTAAAAAAACCTTGTCCTCGTTTTTTTTGTACCTTAAGGAGCTACCGGACTGATTGCTAAGCTGGTAGATAATTGCTACCAGACAAGCACAAAAAAATGGTTTTGTGCAATCAAGGCCATTCCAGTAATTTGATTTCTAAATTTATTCGTTAAACATAGTGCAGTGTGAAGACCAAAGTATAGTTGGAGCAAAGATATTTCGGACGCCTCAGGCTACTACTTAAAGGTTAATGAGCATGGCAGGTGGGATTATGTTGTACACACGACAATCCCTTTGTAATAGTTCACAAGCAAATCCATATCCTTAAAATCGAAATGCGGCTACGGAAACGCAATGTTTGTTAGTGTTTAAAAACTTATTATTTTTATTTAACAACATTGTTAATAAAAAAAGATACAATCAAGAAAGACAAAAAATTATAGAAAATATGTATATGCAACAAATAACTACAGTTTATTGATTGATATATACAAAAAACAACAATTATGAGTACAATATATAAATTAATTTTCGTTATCGCTATCACATGGCCAATCGTCACTATCGCTGTCTCTTAAATTAATAATTAATTCTGGAATATCAATAAATTTAAAAAATTGGTCTTCAATGCCAATCACATGCCGAACACAGTTTTTCCAGCTATTTACATGAATTTTATTAACTTCTTCTTTAATTATTTCTATCATTTTCTCACTAAACTTGGGGCATTGGTTACGTTTTCGAATGTGTGTTTTTAATTCTGCCCATATCATTTCTATAGGATTCATACAACAATGATATGGTGGCAATCTTAAAACTCTATGGCCTAGTTCTGTAGCTATGGTGTCTACTACATATTTTTTAGAGAACTTCTTAATGGACAACACTTCCAGTAATTGATTCTTATTGTAAGTTTCTTGAAAATACATGTTGTTCTTGTAAAGAAAATCTGTAATTTCTGCTTTAGTAGAATTACTATTTGGCACTTTTTCAGCAAGCCTTGAGTGATAACTGGCGTTGTCCATAACGATCACACTATTAGGTGGCAAATTTGGTAACAGCTTATTTGAAAACCACGACTCAAACACATCTGAATTCATGTCTTCATGGTAGTCCAATCGACAGTCTCTTATATTTTTCGCAGATAATAGGAGACCATCGTTCACCCATCCCATCTCAGAGCCTACATGTAAAATTATAATACGTTTTCCTCTTGAAGGTGGAATGTCTAATTGGCATTTCCGAGAATTATCTGTCCATCCTTTTTGAACCACATCATGTGTGTCATACCAAGTTTCATCCAAGTAAAATATCGGTCTCTGTTCTTCCCGAAACTTTTTTATCTGTTGTAAGTATTCGCATCGCCATTTTCTAATCCGCGGAGATTCCATTATTTGTTGTCTTTTATCTATCTTCTTATAGCGAAATCCCATATTTTTTAGCGATGTCCTTAATGTCGTCATTGATCAATTTATACCCATGTCACCAATGATCGTATCATGAATAGTTTTAATTGTTGGCACCACATTAGTTTTATACATGTCATAAACTACGCCGCGTATTGCATGTTCATTAGGTTTTGTTAATATTTTGTGACACCCATAATCAGAACGCCGTTTACGTGGCAGCGCTTGATTTTTCGCAATTTGAAAAACCGTACTTTTTGGCACTTTAGTTAAAAACGCAGTTCTTCTCACAACATTGCTTTCTCCTTCAGAAATTAGTGCGTTGTATACATTCAAGACTATGTTTTTCGCATCGTCGGATAAAAAATGCATTGATCGCTGGCTTGGTCTCTCTCCCGCATCATCAACTTCTTCTAACTCATCACATGGAGCAGCGACTTCTTCAACTTCATCCTCAATTTCATTAGTATCCCATGGTCTCCACATATTCCACAAAATACAACAGAACACAAATACTAGATGATAATTAACGTGCGTCAAAGTATAACAGCAACGTTATTATTAAATTTGGGAAGTAAAGACAAGTCAAGTGATTTATATAATTTATCTTTCATTCTAATTACTGGAAGGGATGTAGTTGTAAATACATACTTTATGCCAATATGACGCGACGAAACATTCAATGTCGATTTCTCTTATCTAGGAATGTCATTTGAGCAAAAATAATTTATTCCTCAATCAGGGCATAATCGCATAATGTGTTTATTTACCTAGTAAAATTAATTTTGTCATTCAATATTATTAGATAATTAAATATAAATTAAGTAGAAACTTCACTACAAAACGAAATAAATACCACCTTGGAAATATTCCCACCTTTGCGTATACCTGGCACGACTTAAGCGGACTAACAATAGTAAACTCATTTGCGGTTTAACTTTTAAAGCTCGCTCTGTCCGAAGTATCTTTGCGTCTACTATACAGTGTACTCTACACTTACTGGGACCTCTGCTGCTAATTTTCTTGGAGTAATTAGAAAATATGCTGGCATACAACCATGTTCCTGCAATCACCGACGCTTCTTTGTGTATTACCAATGTGGAAAATGCATAAAACAACAGCTGAGATCAAACACAAAAGGAAAAGATCCACAAAAAATTGCCTCATTGCTAATCTTATAAAATTTCAAGAGTTACACCGGAAACCCTTTTAGGACCGGTTTTGTAATGCTTAACGTAGAATATAATTATAAATGTTCTACCAGGTAATTTTATTCCTAGGTTAGCTATTCTTAGGATAAGCTAAAGGTAGCGCTGAAACGTTAAACATTGCCATCTAATCTAAAATTTTAGATCTGGTGACAATTATGACCAAAGTGATATAACCTCATATTCGCAGCGTTGCATGTTGCATGGTGTTCGCAGCATAGTTCAGTTCGTTCTTGTATTGTGGTTTTACTGCATACCTTGGGTTAGTGCATCATGTCAAATAAAGGTGAAAAAAGCGAGCGGAGCAGACATTTTACAGTTGGTCTTTGTAACCTAAATCTAATAAAAAATTGTCCATCGTTCAGGTCATAGAAATAATTGAATCTCTCGCTGTACGTGTTTGTTTTTCTTGGTCTTGCAATACAATTTATTATCTTGTCGTCATCACCCGATGGAAGCACACGCACATTATACTCAGCCATCATAAACAACAAATAATATTTTGTATGTTAAGAGCTGAATGTGCATTCTTGCCGCTTGCGCATGAATATTGCTGGTTGAGGCAAAGCCGAAACCAGCACTCATGCAAAATCGGCAAGCACACATTTAGCTCGAAATATACATACTATTTTTTCGACGACTGAGCATATTATTAATGGAAAATATATTTCATTTTATTGAAAAATATTAATTGACAATCAAGTTAACATTACTCGCGCAGTCTATTAGACATGTGACGCGATTATTTCGACAAATGACGGGCATTGTCATCCGACGTGGCTACCTATTTTGTTCACGCAGAAACCCAAAACGCTCGGCGAGCGGCTAAGTGATGAAAACGCACGCCCAGCGGCAAATGTCAACTTTCTGTTGTCAAATGACATTGAGAAAAAATCTACTTTCGATGTCAGTCGTCGAAAAATAATATTGCTAACGGAAATTTAAATCAGGATATGCCCGACAACCTGTCAACCTGTCAAAAGTTGAGGTTACATATGGAGCAGCTGATCACTTATAGATACCACAGTTAACTCAGTGTACAACAACCGAAGAATGCCAAGTTTATGCCAATAATAGCTTACTGCTTTATTATTTATTCTGTACTGGTAGAACAAGGTGCTTCAGTTTCTACCAGGAATATCACTATTCGCAGTATAAATTTGCATTGTAAAACCGGCGTTTAGAACAATTTCAGAAACGTTACTGGCAGATTCTGGAAGTAATACCTATAACAACAAATAAATGTCATGATAGATGGAAAATGTCCTTCAATCGCTGAAAGTTACATCGAAAATTCGATTAAACTAGAAGTGGAGAGATCTAAAATTGTTGAATGATACTACCACACACTTTAGTATGTCTAGCATAAATCAACAACAAAACTGCCCTTCTATGCCTATTGGAGCCGAGATAGCAACACAGTCTGGAATGTCGATCCTGAATCAAGAGCAAAAGTCTTTTATATCAGCTGCAGGATTTTCAGGAATGAATATAAACCATTGTAATAATTGTATTAAAAATTTTCATATTTAAAGTGTAGAGCAATTTAATAAAAGTTCAGGAATTTCTTTGATCTTATATTTGAGTTAAGTAGGTGATACTCGTCAAGTCAATAAAGTTCAACTTTATTCACTTTGTAGGCTAAAGCAGTTACTTTAGTCACTATTCTAAATAATATTTATTTGTTTCACACACTTAATTCGGTTCATCTAGTGTTTGAGTTGGTGAAGAGTGAAGTAAGTAATGCTCATCAAGTGAATAAAGTTCAACGTTACTCACTATTCTAGATAATAGTTATTTATTTATTACACACACTTAATGGCTATTTATGTAAAGTTAGAACATGATCGTGTTTTTTTACATTCAACGTGAAAATGTTTACCGAGACCACCAGATGGAGGTGAACAACACGTTGTGTGCGAAAAACGAATTTTATAACGTCTTACGTACAAGATTCCTTAAAATTTCATAAAAATCTTAATGAAATAAAATTTTCTTATTTTAGCAGTTTTATGTAATTGTGTTACTAAAATAACTGCCATTTCGAAATTCTAATGACAATAAGTGAAATGTCATCATTATGATATCGAACTTTAAAAAGGATTAATTTAATGCTTAGTTTTTCGATGCCAAAGTAACTTTTATAAGCAGTTACTTTACTCACTAATGTGGACAATAGCTATTTATTTATTACACACAGTTAAAGTATTACTTTAATCCTTAACGGTAAAGTTAAAGTAACTCTTTAATCTTTGGGGAATAAAGCTACTTCCTGGGGATTAAAAGCGTCATGCATACCTTGATTCAAAATCTGCAAAAAGCTTTACTAGGACCTTCTCTGGGCCAGTGGAAGTAAAAAATATAAAAAAAGCGATGTATCCAGTGGCATTCAAATTCGGGCTTCCAGACGCGAGTCAGAGGCTTCAGCCGCTGCGCCACGATCAAACTCATACCAGATTTTTTTTATTTTTTAAGGTGCTCACCGTGTATATATTTGATCGTTTTCGAGCTAGATAATAAATAAAATCGTAAACGAAAAATTGCCTCCACAAAAATTCTTATTTTGTTGCTTACGTTTGGGTTTTCTGGGAGACTTCTTCAGAGGGCGATTTTCAGAGAGAATTTCTTTCAGAGATCATTTTTCTAGGAGAATTTTTTCCGGGGGATTTTTTTTCGGAAGTGCATTTCCTAAATTCAAATCAAATATTGTGTATAATATGGGATTAAATTGAGCGTTATTCCACCAGAAGAACAAAACTAAGCTTCTTTTGTAATTATCATGTCTTAAAAGCTTCTGAATGGAAATAAATCCCTAAGAATGAAGGTGGAGATCTTGTCACAATAAATATTTTGTGGCATGTACCGCAATTAAATAGTCAACTTGCTTGCGTAAATCTTTAATTGGTGTTTTTGAAGCTTCTTCAATTTGTTATATAATAGTTTCAGTCAAGACAGGTACTTTCTTTTTTGGCCTTCCAACATTTTCCAGTTACTCGAAAATTGCTCACAAAATTCTTTGTCAAGTTATAAAATTTCCAATAGGTAATATTTTCATTGAGATAGGTCCCTCCGAATTTCACATAACCAGAAGAAATCAAATAGGCCCATTCTCCATCAAATTTAAAGGCTGAAAAGAAAACAATATTTAAGAACGAATGCTTTTTCAAATACAGTAAAAAATAATTTTCGCAATATGCCAAATTTGTACAGAAAAAATACAACTATTAATTATTATGTAAATTATACACGTTTCCTTAACCTAGCAAAGATGTGACTTTCATTTTACAGCCCGCTGCTGATAAGCTTTTTTATCACTTGATATAAATTTATCATTATTAAAATTTCAGAAGTACAGCAAATATCTAATAGAAGCTAATTTCTACATGATTTTTTCTGAATCGCCCACTCATATTCGCAACTGCTAAGGCAATATTTAGTATATCCTACCACACTTGTAAATGTCTGTAAGTTTTAGTCAATTTGAGGATTATGCAAACTCTTCTTTGATTGACAATAGTATATTACGCAACTAGATTAGAAAAGTGATATTTCACCGAACTAGTATGGCTGGTTTGAGTATGAGCGATAGCGAACCATGTGAGTTCAGTCGAACCACTTTTCTAACACGTTCCGTATACTATTTTATCGCACTTCACATAGAAATGAGAAATATTAAATTTTTATATAAAAGTGACATTAAATGTCAAAACAGGATCAAAACGAATCGTCGTTGCTATGGTGTATTGGTTTTCTATGTTGTAAAATACCACTTTACTCAACGATTTTTAATATAAAAATGGAGTACATTATCATATGAAATGCTATAAAAAACCTTTAAAGCTTTCACTAAGTGCACAATGGGGTTCGGTATTAGCGAATAACTCGAATAAGGTGTACTAAGAAACCATTTTTGGTAAGGAGAATGGATTATAGGTAGATGGTCGTTTAAAAGCTTTAGTTTTAGTCAAATTTTCAAATGCAATAGAAAAATGCGAATGAAAGAAATTTTACCGGCGTTAAGACTTGTGAATTTTAGCTCGAATTGTAGAAAAATTGGAAATGGAAATTGGATTTTGTATATTTTTAAAGTGTCCGTAATATGTATAATATTGCAATATAATGTAATTAAAAAATTTTGAACTCACTATAAGTCAGTTATCTTGTAATCATGGAAATGTATCTGTAAACCAGTAGTACTAGACTAATTATATCAAACATTTTCGTAATGTCAAAAGTGAAGTGATCTATACTGTTATAAAACATGTAATCTAAATCACCGACTTTATATATAAATTAAATTTTGCTTTAACATTATCGTTTTAATAGTTATTTATGCATTAAGGGCATACTCAATAGATTATAGTACAAGAAAATGTTTAAAGCACTACGCGAAGCGCACGCGGTATCCATGTTTTATTTTATTTTGGTGTTCTAAATGGATAATATTCAAGAATTTTTTGGCGCAAACTATTACCTTAGTTAGATACATATAATCTATCCAAGAAACTTGTGAACTGTCAAATTGCTATCAGGTTGGCGTAATCTTGTTTAAGATATTGTTGCAACTTTTATCTTTTGATCTTCTTAGCAATAAATTTACAAAGTGAGTTCGCTTGTTGGTTGACTTTATCAAAGCTATTGAAGTCAAAGTGAAGTTCTCAATTTAATAATTTTATACTTAATTTTAACGCTAATTACAATGGATAAATTCTGCAAACGAAATCGTACCGTTTTGCTAGCGAGAGAAAATGCTGCTATAATAGGTACATGAAGACAACAGTTTTAAATTTAACAAAAAAATGTAAATTACAAAAGCTAGCAGATTTATGTCTTACTAGTGTTTCTTGATAACCTAAATAATTGATTATAAAGTTTGTATTGGATGATCAACTATTGCTGTGAACGCATCGAAGCACGCTTGCCATTTCTAATCGTTCACGTATCATAGTAACTCATAATGCCCATCAGGGTATTATGTATGGCATAATATGTGTTGTATCCCAGTTATTTAGAAACAATAATACCAGTAAGACAACATTTTATGTGCAACATTACTTGATGTTTATATTCTCGGGCGACTTTCAAACTCTCGGGCCAGAGACCCTCGAGTTTGTAAACTTGTCACACTAGAGCGGGCATAAGCATCTTCATAATGCCCTTGGTACATACATAACTATTTCGGTATGATAAACTATTACAATATCTTTTATAACGTAATATAAACAACCTTATTTTTCGTAGATCAGTACAAATCGTGTTTTAAAAATTCAACCATTCAAATCTGGTGGGACCATTTGGAGACGGTAAGAAGGAAGGTAGAAAAAAAATAAGCTTATTGCCGATTATTATTACATACATCATTAAAAAAAAGCTATCACGAAAGATATACGTTGATGATGAAAAAGGGAAACCATTAACACTAAATAATTTGCACAGTTTATGCCAAAGAAAAGAATATATAAAATGGGGCGAAGTACGCTACACCAAATTATTAAAATAAAATATATACATACAGGGTGAACCGAGGAGGTATGACGTCATCGATGTTTTTTTTCTTAAATGGCAACCCTCTTTTTTTATTACGGAATTTGAAAGAAAGCATTTTACGCTAAGGTAATTTTTGCGTACAGGTCACATGATCAAAAATTAATAAAAATAATTAAATTTGTAAAATACAAAATTTTATTTTAAGAAGTATGATTTTACGCTTTTGTGAATGACAACAATCAATAAAAAACATGTCCGTCGTCTTAGTTACTGTCAGGCCGACAACGGTGCAAAAATTTGTAAATGTAATTCAGTTTTTTTTTAAAATTATCATTGCAATTAAATTTGACCTATACTCAAAAATCAGCTTAACGTAAGTAAAAAGGTGCTTTCTTTCATATTCCGTAATAAAAGAAGAGTGTTGGTATTTATAAAAAACGTCGATGACGTCATACCTCTTATACGGGTCACCACCCACATAACCAAAAGTATGTAAAAGATAACCAAAAGTTAACCTCTCAATAAACATGAAGTTACCATTAGTTAGCCAAAAGTTGTACTGTGGGTTAACTATGTCACAAATTATGTAACTATAGAGCAACTATAAGGCGTCCTCGAGGTCGTTTAAAAGTTCACCATAAAAAGTAATTCAAAAGATAACTTTAAAATATATCTTTCGGGTAACCTCGTTAACCTACCCAAAAGTTAACTTTGAAAGTTGCCTTTTGGTCACCTTCTCACTAACCCAAAAGTTAACTTTAAAAGATGTCTTTTGGTCAGCGTTTTCAAATAACCCAAAAGTCAACTTTTAAAAGATTTCTTTTACTTGCCTTCTCAACTACCCCAAAAGTTAACTTTAAAAGATGTCTTTTAGTCACCTCCTCAAGTAACCCAAAAGTTAACTTATAAAGGATTGCTTTTAGTTACCTTCTGAACTAACCCCAAAGTTAACTTTAAAAGATGTCTTTTAGTCACCTCCTCAAGTAACTCAAAAGCTACTTTTTAAAAGATTTCTTTTAGTTACCTCCTCAAGTAACCCAAAAGTTAACTTTTAGAAGCTTTCTTTTAGTTACCTTCTCAACTAACCCAAAAGTTAACTTTAAAAGATGTCTTTTAGCCACCTCCTCAAGTGACCCAAAACTTAACTTTTAAAGGATTTCTTTTAGTTACTTTCTCAACTAACCCAAAAGTTAACTTTAAAATATGCCTTTTAAAACACCTCCTCAAGTAACCCAAGCTAACTTTTACAGATTTCTTTTAGTTATACCTTCTCAACTAACCCAAAAGTTAACTTTAAAATAAGACAAGCTATCCATTTATATTGTCAAAAAGATTAAAATGGGGCAAGCCTAAGTGATATCCAAAGAATTCCTTCAAATGTGTAATTAAGATTAACCAAAAGCTACTTTTTTTATAAAAAAAAAGAACAGTAAATAAAAAGGTTATAAACAATTGCTTTTAATAAAGAAATATTTTACAGTCGGTACTATACTACTTCGAAAGCCACTAGGCCTTTAGTGCTACGTAATAATAATAATAATACAAAAAAAAACTATACTATACATTCTTATTTACAATGATTTCTTAAGCCTTTCGGCAGATTTCCGAACCCACACTTTTGTGGCTGATAAAATCTCTAGTTCCGTGGCGGCTGGTACTATCTTCCGCACTGCAACTGAAAGAAAACAGCCGTTAAAAATTATCTGTTGACATATAGGTATTAGATAGTTTATATTTAGGGTAAGTGAGCATTATTTAATTTTTAATACACTAAATTATTTGAAACCTTCTGGTATTTTAATTCGAATGGATGGAACTTTAAAACCTAGCTCATGATATGAAAATTAAGAGAGCTCTCAAATGAAATAAATCAATGACATCCCAGGATTGAATTGGCAAAAGAAAAGGACAGAATTTACATCAAACAGTTGTACGCCAATTTAAGAAAATTGGGGCGGCACAGGTCCCCCCAACAAGACTTTCCCATACATACTGTAAAATAATCTCTGCTTTTACAACAGTATATTTATTTAACAGTGTTCCGTCTTCCGGTAATTAAACGCTTCACGTTAAAGACGAAATTTAAAAAAAAATCGTAGCGGTCTTAACTTTGAAGCTAGAGATTTGGCAATCGCTTTGTTGAGGCCTCTCTATAACATTGCAGTTTTCAAATTACAGATTATTTTATTAAAAAAATGCTTTCAAAAAAACACGTCTACCTTCCGTTTCCGGTTCCAGATATTTCTCAAAAGCTTATTGTCTCAACTTGGTTTTTAATAAACCCCTAAATTTTAAATTTCAATCAAAACCGGGACGACCGTTTCGGAGATATCAGGGTATCACATCGAGGCACATAATAGATAAATACACCTACACACCCACCCATAGACAGACATTTTGTAAAAACAATTGTTTGGGTTCCTAGAGGCCTAAAACGGATATTTCCGTTAAAATCTCGACAGCGAAAATTTTCACGAAATCAATACTTTCCCTACCCATGGTATGGGAAAGTAATAAGATAATATGTTATACTCTGTGTAAATGAAATTGAAACTAGTAAAACATTATGGGTCTTCCAAGAACCAAGAAATTTGAACAATATGAAAAAATACATGAAAAATTATTTTTATGCCCCCGGGATACTTGGAATAGGACGGCTAATAATAATTTAATCTGTATTATTCTTAGTAGGTAGTTATTATTAGTCATAGCTTTGTTTAATCAAAAAGAAACTAAATTTCATCTATAATATTAAACAGAAATCAAAACGATATTTTTGAATGCACACCCTATTGTTCGGAATCCCTGGAATGTTATTATCCACATCCACATTAATAAAAATATGTAACGTACCAATGACGACTCTGTTTATATTTAAGCCCTGCAGCTTGACTTTTTGATGGGCACCGATCCAGCTCAACCCGTTGCTAACATTGTCGGTTTACCATCATCGACCAGACCCTTCTCGTAGCATTCCCGACGTTTGTACCACCAGTGGTCGATAGGTGCTTCATCTAAAAAGTAAAAAAAAAAGAATAATACATTGGCAGTTCCCACTCATATCCAAATATTCAATTAAAATTATTGCAATCAAGGAAACTATATTTACCAAAGCAGTGGCTTGCTGGGGGATTTTGGAAAATTCCTCCAACATTAAAAACTCGTCCAACGAATTCACTGGAAGATTGGGAACTTTTACAGCCACCTCAACATGATCGATGATCCGTTGATCGAGCAGAATCTCTTTCATTTCAGCGATGTCAGTTTTTATATTTGCGACTTCTTCTGCCAATTTCTCTAAAATTGTCGTCAGACGTCCACTGCGACATTCTGTAACAAAATAAATAAAAATAGGTATCATGTAAAGTAAACCAGCTGTTTTTTCAAAATACTAATCGTATGGTATTCTAAATTAACCTTTAAAAAATGGTAACTATACTTAATTTGCATCTAAAATAAGAGTTCAGCACTGTTCACAGCTTTCTAGAAGTGCTTATGGATTTTTAGTTTTTAGTTTGTCAAATTTTAAATAGTGGATCTTGTTATAGAAGAAATCATATATTAAAAATAATGGGTACACATACCACATTCTTCTTTTGATCTTGTTATGGATGCCCGATCTTCATCAACTGAGATCTTGGAAGTGGATGCAATTAATGGTGTTAATGTTGCATTCAGTTCATCTGAAATATACATATAAATTTGAAGTAAAAGCAAAAAATGGTCAAAAAAAATATCTACCATTTGCTATAATGACCTCCATATCTTGATCCAGTATGAAAGTGGAAACCTCTGGCATAGGAAGTGGTTCCCAATTGCGCTTACCTGGGTTATCGTCGCCATCATCCTCATCAGTGCTTAAATCGGAGGTGCCTTCTGCTTTTTCTGCCTTTTGCTCCGCTACTTCCAGCGAATCTTTAAATTAAATAACGTTAGTTAGCATACATTTAAGATTGACAAAATATAACCATTTACCATAATACTTAATATTTCCTCGATGATCCCGGAAAATCTTAGCAGGAAATTTGTTCCAGGTCGTTTTGGGTAACAGCACACTGTTTAATAAGTGGCCTTACAATTGTTGTATTTGGCCAGGAACACTCTTTATCTCCGGATATCCAGCCCTCCGGTACAGCTGATACAGTGTTTTCAATTGTAAAATGTACAATTACAAATCGAGCCATCTGTACAAAATCAAAATATTAAGGCGTGTATAAACAATAATCAATGAAAAACATATGTACTGGATGTTGATTTTTCTTTATACAGTTATTATGTATGTCAACATTGTCAACCGAAAGATGTTTGATTTTTTAGAAAATTTAATTTAGGTATCTTTTTCTGCTCTACACAACCATGCAATTATAAAATACATATTCACTGAAAAATAAGACCGCATCGAATTGAAGAATAGAATATGTCTTTTTAATAGAACACCCTGTATATTTTTACATATTTGGAGTCAGGATATAATTTTCAATTTTTGTGCAATGACCCGCATAAAAGTGTTGAGCTGCTCTCTAACATATACAAATGTTTTTGATCATTTGCTATCCATACAATCAATTCAGCTCTTCGAAAATTCGAAAAATATTTTTTAAGTCCAAAATTTCAAGTGGAACAATAATAGGTCAAATGCATGGTTGCATAGAGCAGAAAATATACTTACGCATTGAGTACTTACGGTATTATTTAAAAAAAAAATTAAATATTTCACTCCTCAAAGACATACCTAATATGTATATATAATTTTAATTTAATGAGTGAGTTTTGGATTAACATTTAATAAAACGCTTATTATTTCTGACTTCTGTAAACAATTATTTTATTTTCTAAAAGCATTAGAGTCAATCAGTATAAATTTATAATTACTTACAACACCTAAGTAATTGTAAAATTTATACTGATTGCTTCTAATGTTTTTTAAAAATAAAATAATTGTTTACAGAAGACCTGAATAAAGCTGAAAATAAAATGGCGAAACGTTGTCAGAAATAATAAGCGTTTTATTAAATGTTGACCCAAAACCCACTTATTAAAGTAAATTTAATTTAATAAGCGTCAAATTAAAACAACCTATTAAATTCGATTTATATGCAATGATAAATCTGCATCCTATAATATCAAGCAAAAAGAAAAATATATATATATATATATATATTTATATATATACTTACAACAAAAGCGATTCCTCTAAATGTAATCTTTGTAGGATAAGAGCATAATCAAGGAACAGTGTAGTAGAAGAAATATGGAAGGAATAATATGACTAAGGGCCGGTTGCAGAAAGCATCGCGTCAAAGTGAACAAAATCGCATCAAATTTTGTTTACTAATGTATTAGTTACCATAAAGATTTGAGATTTGATTCGTTTTTGTTCACTTTGACGCGATGTTAGCTAACACCAGACTCAACATTGCTTTCTGCAACCGGCCCTAAGTGATGTAAAAATAATGCATTTAGGGCCGGTTGCAGAAAGCTATGTTAAGTCTGGTGTTAGCTAACATCGCGTCAAAGTGAACAAAAACGAATCAAATCTCAAATGCTTATGGTAACTAATACATTAGTAAACAAAATTTGATGCGATTTTGTTCACTTTGACGCGATGTTAGCTAACACCAGACTCAACATTGCTTTCTGCAACCGGCCCTAAGTGATGTAAAAATAATGCATTTAGGGCCGGTTGCAGAAAGCTATGTTAAGTCTGGTGTTAGCTAACATCGCGTCAAAGTGAACAAAAACGAATCAAATCTCAAATGCTTATGGTAACTAATACATTAGTAAACAAAATTTGATGCGATTTTGTTCACTTTGACGCGATGTTAGCTAACACCAGACTTAACATTGCTTTCTGCAACCGGCCCTTAATGTATTAAAGAAAGCGCGACATATTTATTGTCACATATGTTAACAGTAAACACTTTCCCGATTATATCATTTGTGGACCACATATCATACGTCTCGGATAAATTTTGTAATGCAACAATTCCTAACAAATGCGACTTAAGCGGTTGTGTATAAAAATCATCCACTTTCATGAATTTATTACCCACAATAACACGAGAATTGTTTGAATAGCCAAAGTATTTTGCAAAAACATAGGATCCATCACGAATTCGAACACATTTATTAGATATGGAATTGGCAATAATAACGTATCCTTTCATAATCAACATTTTATGAGGGTTACTGAAATTGCAAATATCATGTCTTATAATAACTGGGTATTTCAATGTAGGTGGACTGTGTTTGCTATTATTATTATTTGTTGAAATTGAACTGTAATTTAATTCATGAACCCTATTTGATATCTGTTGCAACGGTTTGTCGGTTTTCTTAACAAGTTTCTTTACAGCTTGCATATAATTTTCAAATGAAAATGCGCTAAATGAATCAATTTCGCCAAACGTGTTTACATCCTCTACTAAATGTATTAAGTTATGAACATTGTAAGAAATTTGTTCTTTTCCGTATAACAAACCAAACTGTTCTACAAAATAAATTAGCAAAACTTTCGCAAATTCCCTATACTTAATCAGACTGTTTGAAGCTAAAATTCTTATGGCACTATGTAAACAAATAAAATGGTTGTATAGATTATCTGGTAAAATGCCTTTCAAAACAATGGGCCCTGTATATAACAAAAATTGGCGAAATTCAGTAGCTTTCCATCGGTCCACCTCATTTAATGATCTAGGTTTCCTACAAAATTCTTTAGGGACAAATCTTTTAATATTTTCCAATTTCTCAGAAACAATTTGTACTTTTCTGGAGTGCCAACGAAATCTTAGACTACCCTTCAACCACAATTTTAACAATTTCTTCGTTACACCTAAACATATAAGGTGCATATAATCAAGTGGGAAATTTGTAACCATTCCTATACCCAATTCCATCAAAATTGAAGTACCTTTATGATGTTCCTCTTGTATTTTATTTGCAAAATCTTCATCTGTTCGTAATTTTGCCTTAGTGTTCAGGTAGGTAATTCTATTAAGAAGATATTTACCCTCCTGGCAGCATTTACCACAGCCAAAGTGAGCATTGTGTCCCTTTGTTAAAGTTATAAATGCTTTAGCAGGGGCATCACATATAAAAGCTCTGATTTTTACAGTACATAATATGCCCTTTACTATTATTCCATTATTTACAATGACTTTTGTTTCCTCTACAAATTCTTTTAAATATTCGTTAGCAGACTTAGGTTTGCTACAACCATGGTAAATGCCAGCTATGAAATGCGAATTATCTATTTCGTGCAAATTTATTATAATAGGCCATAATTGTGCGTTTGTACTTTTGGTTAAGGGCAGCCCATCAACATTTACATTTAATGAAATTGCGCTAGGTACATTAGTAAGTCCGCTTAAAATTCGCTTGATATTTTGATTTACGCCAAAGTGAACATAATTTCCGGGGTCTAATTTCTTAATATCCACCACTCTTGGCGTGATTAAAAGTGTCCTAGCATCTTGTGGCAGTAAATTCGAAAAGCAATGGTGTCTATTTAAAATTTTAAGCAAGCTAGACAGTGCGTTTTGATTTATATTGAAATCAAGAGCCCACTGTCTAATGCTATGTTTTGCGTCTGAAGTAAAATCTATACTACTACTGTCACTTTGCATCTGAGTAGGTAACTTTAAATTTGGTGTATTAATTTCAATGTTCTCCGTATTTTCAGCTACTTTTACTGTAGGAGATGGATCTGGGGAAAGGAATTGTTGGGATTGTTGCGTAACGTCAGCGGGTTGCGCTGGAGCAGCGCTCTCTCTGTTACTCAGGATCTTAGATTTTGTCTGCCGAATAAGTCGGTACCTATGTCCTCGGGAATATTTACGATACATCTGCAATTCGGATGCAAAACCATAAAACTTAAAACCTTAACCAATAAAAAACTCAAATAATCAAGTATTTTATCTTTAATTCCGAAATACTTAAATTCGCCTTTTGGGTTAAGTTTACTTTGCATTTCTGGTTAAATTTAAAGTTTGAATATGTTAATTTAATACCGGTAGTAATGTTTTTAGGGCTGAGTGAGTAATTTTATGTTTCAGAGCCCATTGTTTTAAAAATGCTTCTATATTCAACTCGTTAACAACAGATTCATTGTTTTGATTAGTATCTGGGGATATTTCCCTACAGTTATATATTCAGGAATAGCAGCTTTTTGAGAAACTCGACTAGTATGAACAAAAATATTTAAGTCACTTGAACAATCTTTAGAACTAACGGAATCTGATAATAAAAAAGAATCATTAGGTTTAGGAAGATTCAATTCGTTGTTTTGTGCTTGGTGATTCCTTAAATGTCCGTTAATTAAAGTTTTGTATATTGTATCCACTTTTCTATGCTTCCGCACACGACCAGCCATTTTATTCTCTAAATGGTTAGATAAATTACATTTTAATAAAAAGGAAGTTAAACTTACCTTGCCTTGGTGACGTCGATAGGTTCTTCAAAAAATCACCACGATTACAATACTAACACACCAGCGCACTTTGCTTTTTAGCACTAATAACAGTAGATTGTTATTTAAAATTCGGTCTGATCGGTTGTATTACTAAACAACGACTGTTGCAAAGTTTGAATTTTTGTCAGCTTCTTAAACGCAGGGGTTCCTTAGAAACGACACTTATGCCTTTAGCCGGATGCATTAATCACAATAACTGACAGCAGCCCTCAAAAAGGAGCAGGCCAGTAGACGTTTTCTAAAATCTTTAGAAAATTAATGGGTTAGACAAATGTATACTATATCAGTGGGATACAATATTTCCCGCGTTTTTTTTTAGTACTAGTTTTTTCAGAGTACTCGTCAAAATTAGTTAAGCTGACATGCACGATAATAGAAACTTTCTAAAACTCTACAAAATTAATGGGGTAGACAAATGGGCTGTATTTGCTGTATGCAATATTTCAAGGGTCTTTTATAGTAAAGTGACGTCAATTTCAAATGCGTTACTGGCGATAGTAATTATTTATCTCTTTGCTAGAAACAAACAGTTTATTTAGATTATTGATGTGCAATAAAATATAACAATACTTATATTTATTATATCTTACCAAATCACAAAATTTGAAATTTCTAATTACTTTATTTATTTATTTTGTTACACTAATGCACATATACCATCTACCTGAAAATGTATAACAAACTAAAAGAAATTGCATTAATCTCATTCATAAAAATGCTTCAACCCATTTGCGTGCAATGTGTATTTGCCTTTTCTCTTTTGAATGAAACTGGTGAAATTTTACCTACTAAAAAGAAGAAGTATAAAATATTTATGGATTTTTAAGCATCAAAATATTCGTTAACCAGAAATTCCAAGTTTGTAGTGAAAATTAACATTAAATGAAAATATAATATATCTTTTACTAAACAAAATGGTGGTAATGGCAATACTATCAGGATTTAGAAATTAGACAAAATATAATAATTTGTTGATACAACAGTGTCAATTTTATAGCTAGATAACATAAATGCGAAGACGAAATGTGATTTTTTTTATTAAACTGACATGATTTGTTCCTGGAGAGAAAGTTTTAGTAATGTAAACCAAATGTTCCAAAACTAATTGGTTTTTATTTTATAGTTACTTTAGCAACCACTGCTGAGCTCGTCATACCATGTAAATTGGTTGTTTTTAAGTGCCGAATTTTGACGGATGGTTCTCACACGAAAATATCAAAATAATACCATACTCAACTAAATTTATTAGACAATTAATATTATTTTGTTTGTCGTTCAAGTGCATATACTTGCTGTTGTTTTTTGTTTTCACTTTTAAGGCGCAACGATATAAGTTTTATAAATTCCAACAAAAGAAATAAAGCATATCAAATTTTAAATCAATGGAATCTGAAAAAAATAAGTGTACCTACTTAAATTATTTTACTATCAACTACCAGTATAAACTGCTATTTAAAAAAAAGAAGTTTTGTTTCGAACATTAAGACGGTCATGAAATATTTTCATAACTAATTTCTACCTAAAAAGATTTAAAAAATTCAATATTTACTTTGGTTTTAGCTTAAATAGTTACGGAATTAAGTATCTAACATTAAACACTTCGTCGTATTCTGTTTTTTATAGTATGTATAGATTTTATTTGAAAAAGTGCGCCAATAAAACTAAAAATCGACGGGTCGAGCGTTTTTCCAAAAGTTACTCCTTAAGTTTTTAACGAATTTATCCACTACTTAACCAAAGCACTGTATAGCTCTAATTGAATATTTTTTTTAATAGACTACGCCAGTACATTTAAAAAAAGTGCCTGAAGAACGTAGAAATTACTTTTCTCTACGTTCATAAAAGAAAATGCTGAAAAATCGAACTTACACTTTATTACTCGAAAACAAAGGACGACAGCCAATTCTTTTTTCTCGAAAAGAGATATCTATTTTTTTCATATCACCTATGAAAACATCGAAATTAACCCACGCTGTAGATTCAAATCTAAACCGCATTTTAAAATCTCAAATCCGAACCACTGAAGAAAATCAAATCTTATTAAAAAATTTGAAATCCGGCCCAAATCTTAATATTCAAAATCCGGAAGAGATTTCCCCAATTTCGGAATTTTGGTTCCACATATTTTAAGAACTATTACCAGCTCTAGGCTACACCATTCTACCACTAATATGATTTAAACTTTAAGAATTTTGCATAAATGTGCGTTTGTATTGTCTAATTATTCGTGGTAAATTATTGTTTCCGTCAACAAATTGCATTTAGTTAACTTTCACTTGCCAAAAGCCAATCAGTTTCGAGTTATGCTCGATCTACGTGGTGTTGATTGGGTTGAACATAGTTTTAGTTTAATAGCTGCACGTCCCGTGAAACGTAACAACATCCAAGTTTTACCACAGTGAGTGTGTTGTGAATCAAAGCTAATGGCTGGCGAAAGATATTTTGAAGTGCAGCGATATCGTATGCAACTGAACGGTGTGGACGATGCAGAGGATATTAAATTCTTCCCTGAAGATTTCGGTACAATCCGTGAAGTGAAGTATTGTGGAACATATTTAAGTTCTAATCTATCGGAAGTTAAGCCGTCACTTTTCCATACAAAAAGTGAGTCACTAGCAGAACAGAGTGGTCGTAGCAACGCTCAACAGGCTGATTGTGGTAAGACTATTCAGAATGTAAGCAGTTTTAATACTAATACACTGACTCCAGTTATAATTTCTGATTTCGAGGCTGAAGACGAGAGAGAGGCACCAACTGAAGTCGTAAAGCAAGAGGAACTAATCATAAAAAGCGACCCTGCACTACAGGACTTTGTTGATCTAAGCAGTAACGGTTCGACTGATAGATGCACCGAAAGGTATGTGTATATGTATATTTGCCTTACTAGATCTTGGTGTGGAAAAGGCCATACTGGAACTAAATCCAGACAATTTTTCTTTTTAAACGTCTTGGTAAATATATTAATATATTTTTTTTCCAGTGGAGGGAATTTTTTCTACTGTGCCGAATGCCATTATAAAACCACCAAGAAAACCAGTTTAAAAAGTCACGTTAAATTCCACTCCAAACACAAGTGCTTTGTGTGTAACGTCTGCAATTACAGCACCGTAGACAAATCAAACCTCCGTGCGCATTTCAAGATTCACACTGGTGAAAAACCGTACCATTGCTCTCTGTGTGACTATAAAACCACAACGAAAGTGAGTTTAAGGGAGCATACTACCACCCATACTAAGGAAAAACTGTATAGTTGTCAACTGTGTAGCTTTCAAAGTGGCTACAAGGCCAGCATGAAAGGGCACATCAGGCGCCATAGTGAGGAAAGGCCATTCCAGTGTCCCAACTGTGATTATCGTGCTAGATGTCGGAGTACTTTAAATTGTCACATACGCACACACAGTGAGGAAATGCCTTTTCACTGCTCCAGGTGTGACTTTAAAGCAAAAGCCAACAGAATATTAAAGAAACATTTTCGCACCGTACACGATCGTGAGTTCATTAATGTTGATGCCAGTGGAAAAGTACATGTAAAAAATGCACGTGGTAAGTTCTATTGCTATAATGCTCAAGCGCTTCCTTTCGATTTTAACAGTTATACTAACAGTGACCGGTATTACAGAATGTTGAAAGCACAACTGGAGCAAAGACCACGTTTACCACTAGTTAACAATGGCCGGTATCGCAGTATGCCACTGGTTAACAGTGACCAACAACGCAGTATGTTTGGAGCGCAATTGGAGCAGATACCATGTTTACCACTGGTTAACAGTATCCAATATAGCAGTATGCTTGGGGAGCAACTGGAGCAGAGACCACGGTTACCGCTGGTTAACAGTGACCATCAACGCTGTATGCTTGGGGAACAACTGGAGCATAGACCACAGTTACCACTCGTGAACAGTGACCAACAACGCAGTATGCTTGGTGCGCAACTGAAGCAGGCACCACGTTTACCACTGGTTATAAGTGACCAACAACGCAGTATGCTTGGGACGCAACAGGAGCAGAGACCGCGGTTACCACTGGTTATAAGTGACCAACCACGCAACATGCTTGGGACGCAACTGGAGCAGAGACCGCGGTTACCACTAGTTATAAGTGAGCAACAACGCAGTATGCTTGGGGCGCAACAGGAGCAGAGACCGCGGTTACCACTAATTATAAGTGACCAACAATGCAATATGCATGGGGCGCAACTGGAGCAGATATCACTTTTACCACTGGTTAACAGTGACAAACAACGCAGTATGCTTGGTGCGCAACTGCAGCAGAGACCACGATTACCACTGGTTAGAAGTGACCAACAATTCAGTATGCTTGAGGCGCAACTGGAGCAGAGATCGCGGTTACCACTAGTGATAAGTGACCAACAACGCAGTATACTTGGGGCGCAACTGGAGCAGATATCACGTTTACCGCTGATTAACAGTGAACAACAACGCAGTATTCTTGGGGCACAACTGAAGCAGAGACCACGGTTACCACTGGCTATAAGTGACCAACAACGCAGTATGCACGGAGTACAACTAAATCAGGCACCACGTTTACCACTGGTTAACAGTGACCAACAGCGCAGTATGCTTGGGGCGCAACTGGAGCAGAGACCACATTTACCATTGGTTAACAGTGACCGGTATCGCAGTATGCATGGGGCGCAACTGGAGGGCAGACCATGTTTACCACTGATTAACAGTGACCAACAACGCAGTATACTTGGGGGGCAACTGGAGCAGAGACCACATTTACCATTGGTTAACAGTGACCGGTATCGCAGTATGCATGGGGCGCAACTGGAGGGCAGACCATGTTTACCACTGGTTAACAGTGACCAACAACGCAGTATACTTGGGGCGCAACTGGAGCAGAGACCACATTTACCATTGGTTAACAGTGACCGGTATCGCAGTATGCATGAGGCGCAACTGGAGGGCAGACCATGTTTACCACTGGTTAACAGTGACCAACAACGCAGTAGGCTTGGGGCACAACTGGAGCAGAGACCACATTTACCATTGGTTAACAGTGACCGGTATCGCAGTATGCATGGGACTCAACTGGAGGCCAGACCATGTTTACCACTGGTTAACAGTGGCCAGTGTAGCAGTATGTTTGGGGCAGAACTGGAGCATAGGCCACGTTTACCACTGGTACATTTTAATGGACAGAGTTCAATTGTGCACATTGATTAGTGTATTGAAATTAATTGATTTGAGTGTTTGATATAGTCAAGACCATTATTTTTATTTTTGTGTAGATAATTTAAAAATTGTGAAATATTTTGTACAAATATGTACCTATGATTTTGTGGATAATAAACCAGTTTCTAGCTATGGTTAATGTAATTGTATTAACTAAGTGAAAGAATTTATATTAAATAATAGGAAATCAGGTGTGTATTATGTAAAGCCTTTCAATTCAAAAAGCCATGTAAATTAGTTGTTCCAAACCTTTTATTATTTGGTAGAAAATAATTCATGATTTTCTTAAAGTTTCTGTTTTCTTTGTGGCAATTAGCATACATGATATTTCAAAAATACTCACGAGTTGATGGTTGCCATGATAAACTCATATGCTATTATTTAGACTATTCGACTCACTTGTCATCTATCAAAAACTGTCCAATAAAAATACAAGATTTGACGTTTTTGAGCCAATAAAAACGAACTATATTGACAATTTTCACTAGTGAAAATAATCGACAATTTTCACTAGTGGTATAGTGAATATTTTTTGACAATTTTCACTAGTGAAAATAATCGACAATTTTCACCAGTGGTATAGTGAGTATTTTAAACGAATGTGATTTTTATTAGAAAAATGCAATCCTTGTGTTCTGTTACTATAGAAATTGCGTAGTTTGTTGCTAGATTTACTGAAAACTAATTCGAAAAAGTAGTTTGGTTCATTGAATAGTCCCTCGAATGCCATTCTTAGTCAAATTAAAGTAGAATATTTTTACGGTGGTATCACTCATGTCCATTGATTGCGCTTGGGATTAAGACTCGTGCAAGCGCAATGAACATTCGTGATGTTACAGCAAAAATATTCGACGTAACTTTGACTACTGATGGTATTATAAGTGATTATTTTGAACAGTTAAGACTGATTTTGCAGGTGCTTTGCACTTCATGATATCAAAATAGACTATTAGATATAAAGTAGGTCGGTATGTGAATCGATTATGTTATTATTCATGGATTTGAATTATCGCTCCAAAGTACAGTTTACACTGCTCGGATAATATTCGATAATCTGATTGTATAAATTTTAGAAACCTTAAATGAATGGAAATATTGATAACAGTTTTTAATGCTCTAATTTTGAAATATAAACTAAAAGTGTTATAAGATGTCGATGGTACCGAAATTTATTATATGTAGTATTGCAACCTTAAATTTTCCTATGCTTATATTAAATATACAACTAGGTAAGTACATAACAAATCTCAAGAATTACAAATTTCTAAGTGTCTACCCTACTAAGTTTGAAATTATTAAACTGAGTTTATTATCTATTTAAGATCTTACTAAGTACTAAAAAACGTATCCAATAAAAAACCTTGAGTGACGATTCCCATGAACGTAATTCATAATGTAAAGTCAGAAGCAATTTAAAAAAGACGCCAACGTTGCATTCCTCACATAAATAAAACCGACAACGTTATTTAGTGGAAAACCTCACATTAGTTCAGTTTTGTTTTTGAAGTTATGTTGCTTTTGTGCATTAGAACATCCTTGAAAATAATAGTTGTTTAAAATACCAGTGTAAACAGTCTTCCTTTATTGCACGAACTGATCTACAACGCGAATGAGTTTTTTAAAAGCTGTGAGTGCAATGAAGAGACTTTTTACAAGTGTGTTTTATGTACAATCATAACTTCTTACGAAAGTAGGCATTTCATTTTATATTTATTAAATTTAGGTGCAATAGCATTTTTATAACACTAGTGTAATAAAAGTTAGCTTTTTGCACTAAAATTAGTGTAGATCATAGATTTTTTATTGGGGGTTATCGTAGCGATCAGTTAGTGAAACTGTGTATTGATAATATTCACTATGTTGTTTTCGTATTGCTTATAAATGACTCTTCCAATACTATCTTTACCAATCAGATTCAGTAGAATCCCGTCTCACAAATGAGCCATAAATTTGAATGGAGTAATAGCTATTTGCGACATTAGGTCGATAGCTAAGCATTTATGTCCTAACTAGTACATCACGATCCGCCAGGGCGAAATACATGCCATAAACGCTAACACCGGCCGTGTGTCGTATTTTTTTTTGTATCTGAACAAGAACAGGAACCATTTTTATTTTATTAAATAAATATCCCAAACTATTTCCTTTAAAATCCTATGATTATTTGTGTAAGTTTGGCAGTACTGAAGTATATTGTTGGTGATGCTGTATATGACACATTCGAGGTTAGGTTTAGCGTCAGTTTTTGCAAGACTAACGATGAAATGACATTTTAAATGTCATGTGAATAATTCAAAGCAGTCATCTGTCATATCTACTTTCAATATTAAAAACTACAGTGCAAAACAATTATACAACCAGATAAATGTGCAATTTATCGAATAGTTATACCGTATACTAAGCTATAAATAATCCCAGTTTTCGAAACTAAATTTATTCTAGGCATTATTGACAGTGACATTTTGAAATAATTTAAAATTTATTTACATCTCATTTGCCAGTTAAAAGTCAAATTCATACAGCTCGTTTTTTTTGTACCTTAAGGAGCTACCGGACTGATTGCCAAGCTGGTAGATAATTGCTACCAGACAAGCACAAAAAAATGGTTTTGTGCAATCAAGGCCATTCCAGTAATTTGATTTCTAAATTTATTCGTTAAACATAGTGCAGTGTGAAGACCAAATTACGGTGTACTCTACACTTACTGGGACCTCTGCTGCTAATTTTCTTGGAGTAATTAGAAAATATGCTGGCATACAACCATGTTCCTGCAATCACCGACGCTTTTTTGTGTATTACCAATGTGGAAAATGCATAAAACAACAGCTGAGATCAAACACAAAAGGAAAAGATCCACAAAAAATTGCCTCATTCCTAAATTTATAAAATTTCAAGAGTTACACCGGAAACCCTTTTAGGACCGGTTTTGTAATGCTTAACGTAGAATATAATTATAAATGTTCTACCAGGTAATTTTATTCCTAGGTTAGCTATTCTTAGGATAAGCTAAAGGTAGCGCTGAAACGTTAAACATTGCCATCTAGTCTAAAATTTTAGATCTGGTGACAATTATGACCAAAGTGATATAACCTCATATTCGCAGCGTTGCATGTTGCATGGTGTTCGCAGCATAGTTCAGTTCGTTCTTGTATTGTGGTTTTACTGCATACCTTGGGTTAGTGCATCATGTCAAATAAAGGTGAAAAAAGCGAGGGGAGCAGACATTTTACAGTTGGTCTTTGTAACCTAAATCTAATAAAAAATTGTCCATCGTTTAGGTCATAGAAATAATTGAATGTGTTTGTTTTTCTTGGTCTTGCAATACAATTTATTATCTTGTCGTCATCACCCGATGGAAGCACACGCACATTATACTCAGCCATCATAAACAACAAATAATATATTGTATGTTAAGAGCTGAATGTGCATTCTTGCCGCTTGCGCATGAATATTGCTGGTTGAGGCAAAGCCGAAACCAGCACTCATGCAAAAGCGGCAAGCGCACTTTTAGCTCGAAATATACATACTATTTTTTCGACGACTGAGCATATTATTAATGGAAAATATCATATTTCATTTTATTGCAAATATTAATTGACAATCAAGTTAACATTACTCGCGCAGTCTATTAGACATGTGACGCGATTATTTCGACAAATGACGGGCATTGTCAAGGAAACGTTTCGACGTGGCTACCTATTTTGTTTACGCGGAAACCCAAAACGCTCGGCGAGCGGCTAAGTGATGAAAACGCACGCTCAGCGGCAAATGTCAACTTTCTGTTGTCAAATGACATTGAGAAAAATCTACTTTCGATGTCAGTCCTCGAAAAATAATATTGCTAACGGAAATTTAAATCAGGATATGCCCGACAACCTGTCAACCTGTCAAAAGTTGAAGTTACATATGGAGCAGCTGATTTCTTATAGGTAGCACAGTTAGCGCAGTGTACAACAACCGAAGAATGCCAAGTTTATGCCAATAATAGCTTACTGCTTTATTATTTATTCTGTACTGGTAGAACAAGGTGCTTCAGTTTCTACCAGGAATATCACTATTCGCAGTACAAATTTGCATTGTAAAACCGGCCTTTAGAAGAATTTCAGAAACGTTACTGGCAGATTCAATCGCTGAAGGTTACATTGAAAATTCGATTAAACTAGAAGTGGAGAGAACTAAAATTGTTGAATGAGACTACCACACACTTTAGTATGTCTAGCATAAATCAACAACAAAACTGCCCTTCTATGCCTATTGGAGCCGAGATAGCAACACAGTCTGGAATGTCGATCCTGAATCAAGAGCAAAAGGCTTTTATATCAGCTGCAGGATTTTCAGGAACGAATATAAACCATTGTAATAATTGTATTAAAAATTTTCATATTTAAAGTGAAGAGAATTTAATAAAAGTTCAGGAATTTCTTTGATCTTATGTTTGAGTTAATGAAGTAGGTGATACTCGTCAAGTCAATAAAGTTCAACTTTATTCACTTTGTAGACTAAAGCAGTTACTTTAGTCACTATTCTAAATAATATTTATTTATTACACATACTTAATTCGGTTCATCTAGTGTTTGAGTTGGTGAAGAGTGAAGTAAGTAATGCTCATCAAGTGAATAAAGTTCGACGTTACTCACTATTCTAGATAATAGTTATTTATTTATTACACACACTTAATGGCTATTTATGTAAAGTTAGAACATGTTCGCGTTTTTAACATTCAACGTCAAATTGTTTACCGAGACCACCAGATGGAGGTGAACAACACGTTGTGTGCGAAAAACGAATTTTATAACGTCTTACGTACAAGGTTCCTTAAAATTTCATAAAAATCTTAATGAAATAAAATTTTCTTATTTTAGCAGTTTTATGTAATTGTGTTGCTAAAATAACTGCAATTTCGAAATTCTAATGACAATAAGTGAAATGTCATCATTATAATATAGAACTTTAAAAAGGATTAATTTAATCCCTAGTTTCTCGATGTCAAAGTAACTTTTATAAGCAGTTATAGTATTCCAACCAGAAATTGGAAAGCTATTTAAAATCAGGCCAGACAGTAGTCACTTAGTAATTTAATTCATAAAATTACTGTTTGATGGTCATTCAGTGACACTTCGATAATAACCTTCAAATTTGACAGACGCATTGGGAAGTTTGGAAGATATATACTTTTTTTTTTAATTTTCTATGCTACTATACGGTTTTAAAAACTCAACTAGTACCTACTTAAATCATGCACAATGTTACAATGCCTTAACAAAACAGTTACATATACAATTTGCAGATGAACTGTCATTACTTGAAAGCTGATTGACATTAGAATATTATTTACTGATTGTATGAAACCAACTTAGACATGACTTACACTTTTCATCGTGTACTGGATTTTAAATAGCTTTCCAATTTTTGGTTGGAATACTATACCTTACTCACTAATGTGGACAATAGCTATTTATTTATTACACACAGTTAAAGTATTACTTGAATCCTTAACGGTAAAGTATGTATGTATGTATGTATGTATTATCTGTAACCTCATTTACCTTGCGGTGTCGAGGCTGGTGCCTTATGCGCTGGCATCTGGCGGTACAATGATCAACTTGCCCCGGATTCGGGATACAGAGTTGGATCGCGTCTTTGGTGCTTGCGCAGCAACCATTGTATGAGGTGTGTGTATTGGTGATGTGTTGACCTTGTTACTCTATCTCTTAGGTCGGTGGTTCTGAGTAGAGCACAGTTAATTTGGTGCCCAACTTTGAATGGTCTCACCGAGCCCGATTCCAATCGCCAAGGCGAAAAAATTCCGACCCTCGCGGGATTCGAACCGAGAACTTGCTTAATGCAAGTCTGGCGCTTACCCAACAGCGCCACGCGGCTTCTTTAACGGTAAAGTTAAAGAAACTATTTAACCATTGGGGAATAAAGCTACTTCTTGGAGATTAATGCGTCATGCATACTTTGATTAAAAATTAGCAAAAGATTTTACTAGGACCTTCTCTCGCAAGTGGAAGTAAAAAAATTTAAAACAGCAATGTATCCAGTGGCAATCAAACTCGGGCTTCCAGACTGCATTATAGAGAACGCTTTATATTTGTGTCCCTTTTCAAAGTTCACTCTGTATTTGTTAGGTTTTATTTCACCAAGAGTAAAACTTAACCTATGTGCCAATTATTACTTTTATCTATTTCTCAGTTAAAGCAGAATTATTTCTTTTAATTTTTTAAGGTGCTCACCGTGTATATATTTGATTGGTTTCGAGCTAGATAATAAATAAAATCGTAAACGGGAAAAATTGCCTCCACAAAAATTCTCAGTTTGGGTTTCCTGTGAGACTTCTTCAGGGGGCGGTTTTTCGAGGGAATTTCTTCCCGGGATAATTTTTTAGGAGAATTTGCAATTTCCTAAATTCAAATCAAATATTGTGTATAATATGGGATTAAACTGAGCATTTTTCGAAGGAGGAATCGAAGCTCCTTTTGTAATTATCATGTCCTAAAAGTTTCTGAATGGAAATAAATCCGTAAGAATGAAGGTGGAAATCTTGTCACAATAAATATTTTGTGGCACGTACCGTAATTAAATAGTCAACTTGTTGGCGTACATCTTTAATTGGTGTTTTTGGAACCTCCTCAATTTGTTATATAAGTCTCAGTTAAGACAGGTACTTTCCTTTTCGGCCTTCCAACATTTCCGGTTACTCGAAAATTGCTCACAAAATTCTTTGCCAAGTTATAAAGTTTCCAATAGGTAATATTTTTATTGAGATACGTCCCTCGGAATTTCACATAACAAGAAGGATTCAAAAGGCCCATTCTCCATCAACTTTAAAGGCTGAAAAGAACACAATATTTAAGAACGAATGCTTTTTGAAATACAGTAAAAATAATTTTCGCAATATGCCAAATTTGTACAGAAAAAGTATTAATTATTATGTAAATTATAAACATTTCCTTAACCTAGCAAAGATGTGACTTTCACTTTACAGCCCGCTGGTGATAAGCTTTTTTATCACTTGATATAAATTTATCATTATTAAAATTACAGAAGTACAGCAAATATCTAATAGAAGCTAATTTCTACATGATTTTTATGAATCGCCCACTCATATTCGCAACTGCTAAGGCAATATTGAGTATATCCTACCACACTTGAAAATGTCTGTAAGTTTTAGTCAATTTGAATATTATGCAAACTCATCTTTCATTGACAATAGTATATTACGCAACTATAATAGAAAAGTGATATTTTACTGAACTAGTATGGCTGGTTTCAGTATGAGCGATAGCGAACCATGCGAGTTCAGTCGAACCACTTTTCTAACACGTTCCGTATACTATTTTATCGCACTTCACATAGAAATGAGAAATATTAAATTTTTATATAAAAGTGACATTAAAGGTCAAAACAGGATCAAAACGAATCGTCGTTGCTATGGTGTATTGGTTTCTATGTTGTAAAATACTACTTTACTCAACGATTTTTAATATAAAAATGGAGTACATTACCATATGAAATGTGATAAAAATCCTTTAAAGCTTTCACTAAGTGCACTGTGGTGTTCGGTATTAGCGAATAATCCGAATAAGGTGTACTACGAAACCATTTTTTGTTCTAAGGATGGATTATAGGTAGATGGTCGTTGATAAGTTTTAGTTTTTTTAAATCAAATTTTCAAACGCAATAGAAAAATTCGAGGGACAGAAATTTACCGGCTTTGAAACTTGTGAATTTTAGCTCGAGTTTTATTTTATTGTGGTTTTCTAAATGGATAATATTCAAGGATTTTTGGGGCAAACTATTACCTTAGCTAGATACATATAATATAGCCAAAAACCTTGTAAACTGTCAAATTGCTATCAGGTTGGCCTCATCCTGTTTAAGATATTCTTGCAACTTTTATCTTTTGATCTTTTTAGCAATAAATTTACAAAGTGAGTTCCCTTGTTGATTGATTTTATCAAAGCTATTTAAGCCAAAGTGAAGTTCTCAATTTAATAATTCTATACTTAATTTTAACACTAATTACAATGGATAAATGCTGCAAACGAAATCGTACCGTTTTGATAGCTAGAGAAAAAGCAGTTTAATTTTAACAAAAAAAATGTGTATTAGAAAAGCTAGCATATTTATGTCTTTCTAGTGTTTCATGATAACCTAAGTAATTGATTAGAAAGTTTGTATTGGATGATCAACTATTGCTGTGAACGCATCCACGCACGTGATTAGTCAGAAATTTGCCGCTTGCAATTTTTAACCATTCACGTACCATAGTAACTCATAATGCCCATCAGGGTATTATGTATGCCATAATATGAGTTGTATCCCAGTTGTTAAGAAACAATAATACCAGTAAGACAAAATTTTGCAACATTACTTGATGTTTATATCCTAGGGCGACTTTCAAACTCTCGAGTTTGTAAACTTGGCACACTAGAGCGGGCATACACATCTAAATAATGCCCTTGGTACATACATAACTATTTCAGTATGATAACTACTACAATATCTTTTATAACATATATAAACAACCTTATTTTCGTAGATCAGTACAAATCCTGTTTTAAAAATTCAACCAATCAAATCTGGTGAACCATTTGGAGACAGCAATAAGGGAGGTAGAAAAATAAGCTTATTGCCGATTATTATTACATACACCAATTAAAAGCTTAGAAGCATTAAACGTATCATTTCTTAGAACCTACCTTTAATATTTTTTCGCCTACCATATACGAAAATGAATCATATTGACCCTAAAAATGTGACCGAAAGTAATGTTTATCGTCCCTTGGGCCGCTAAACTTATAACAACACGATTTTGAAGTTTTTCACAATCTAGACACCTTTGGACACCTTTTACTGTCATTTGCGTGCTTTGATGTTTCACATAATTTTTCATTAAATGTCAGTTTAAATCAAAGTTTGGAATCAAAACAGACAATAAAAGTGTAAAATAACAGTAAGTTCTGAAAAATTGTAATTCAGTAAGTGAAAATTCATGGCAATCCAGACAATGACGAAGAATTTACGACTACTCCACCGGACTTGCAAGAGGAAGCTAGCAAAATTTCTCTGAATTTGTTACCTACAAAGTCAAGAGAACGGTACGAAAAGTACTATGAATTATTCAATAACTGGAAAACGAATAAAAAAGCAAAATACTTAACAGAAAATCGTACGACACTCATTAATGACCAATAGAAAAATTAGTTCACGAGCCGTATCCAAGACAACAACAAAATTTCTTGGAAATTTTTTGTAGGTAGACATTACTTCCTTTTAGGGTTTGTGTCGTTACGATTTTCTTACCGAATCTCCATTCGAGCATTAATTCATATCCGGAAATTATTTTTCATGCATTCAACAACGTCCTAATTTGCCCTCGCGTCCCGCTCGGTCAAATTAATAAGACGTTGTTGGAACGCACTCAAAAAAAATTCCAGAAAGAATTAATGCTCTTATGAGATTACATGTGAAAATGTATTACTTGCTTATCTATCGGAAAGATCAAAGATTGTAAATGCAGGTACACTATGGTCTGAATTTTCAATGTTGAAAAGCACTTTTAAAGTCAAGGAAAATATAAATTTTGATAATTTTCATAAAGTTCGAGCATTTTTGAAACAAAATTCTGTAAATTACCTGCCCAAAAAGTCTAAAACTTTGACTCAAGAACAATGCATTAAATTTTTTAAGGAAGCAGATAATTTAGAATATCTTATGATAAAGGTAAACAAATAAATTAAGATAAATTAATTTTATTTTTTATTAACATTGCATTGTAGGTTTCTCTTATTATGGGACTATACGGGGCTTGTCGTCGAAATGAGTTGTTGAATATGAAACTTGACCACATAGATAATAGAGGAGACGTATTGATTGATACAGTTCCAGAAACAAAAAATAATATTACAAGAACGTTTACAGTCACAAACAAAACAGTTGATAGATTGAATCTACTTACAATATACAACAAATATGTTTCTCTTAGACCTACCCACACTGCACACAATCGCCTATTTATTTATTACAAAAACAATACATGTACAGTACAACCGATCGGAAAAAATTTATTTAGCAAAATTCCAAGCAAAATAGCCACTTTTTTAAACTATCTGAACCTAGTACATACACAGGACATTGTTTCCGCCGTAGTTCTGCAACCCTACTAGCTAACTCTGGGAGTGATTTGCTTACACTTAAAAAACATGGAGGTTGGCGTTCTTCTGCAGTTGCAGAAGGATATATCGATGACTGCTTATCGAATAAGATTAATATTTCTCAAAAAATCTTGGCAAACCAAGAACAGCAGCCTAGTACTAGCAAAAATAACAGAATTGAAGTTTTAAATATTTCCGACCAAATAAATGAAATACCAGTTAATCTAGATAATTCCAATGAACCCACTTCATCTATAGAAATAAGTCACCATGCTACTAGCACCTCGAACACTTACCAAATGCCTACAAATTCTGGTATTACTATACATAATTGTGCTCAAGGGATAATTAACATTAATTATTATAATAAATAAATTCGTAAATTGTTAGTACTTAAGTTTTTTATTAAATTGTTTGTATTTATAAAATCAAAGCTTTTTGTTATATTTTTTTCTATTTTTTTAATGCTAGGCGAAAAAAGTTGTGTGTCACACATGCAGAAAATGCATTAGCAGCCCTTAGCTTTCAGCTGCCCTCGCTTCGCTTCGTTCGCTCATGCAGCTAATACCCGCGGGCTGCTAATGCTTGTTTTCTGCCCTTGTGACACAATATACTATATAGTGAGATTTTTAAAATCTGTTTATCATTATGTTAATTAATTAACACCTCAGAACTAACAAACTTTCAAATGTCGTCATTAAATACTTACGTATAAATACTTACTACCTCTTGGATTGAAAATGGTTACCTGGTGTGGACTTCAAAACTCAAGTAGTATTTAGGAATACAGGGTGTATACGAATTCGACCGACAAACTTTGGGTGCATATTTCTCTCACTAAATACAGCCTAAAAGATTAGACAACCTTGATCCCTATCTGCAAGATAAACTCTGCACAGGTCAAAACACTTCAAAAAAACACTATGAAGTTTTTCAAGATTTATTTTATTAAATAAAATAAAAATTAGAAGAAATCCATTAGCTTGAATATTAAGAATAAAATGTATTATCAGCTATGGCCTAACTATCTTCTGGACTTCAAAAAACCATTAAAAATGAGTGTTCCTACACATTACACGCATTCAAATCTCCAAACTTGAATATTTTATTTCCACTGGTAGTCTAAATAATTATAAATGTCATGTTTCATATGTACCTAATGTCATTAATTAATTAGTATAGTTCGATATTTGAGTAAAATTTCATTCCACGATTTCAATGTTAGATTAAAAGAAAAGTCGCAAACGAGGTTCTAACTTTGAAATGAAAGGAGATTGGTTATAAGTATACGAACAATTTAGGTACATCTTTAGGCAGTAAATACACCCTCAAAGTTTGTCGGTCGAATTCGTATACACCCTGTATAGTGAAGGTAAACTATGCCTTCAGGAACCCCCGACCCCGGAATGTTGTTTTTATAAAATAACTGTAAAGGCTGTGTAATAACGTTAACCCCATTAACGAAAAAGAAATAAGAGGTGATTGTCTCCAGGAGTGCTGAATTGTCTATTAGTTGTATTAGATGTATCAGAAATAACAGTCAATTACTGTTGGCAAGCTTTGCTAAACTCGACCAACTTTTGTACGTCTTTATACAGTACAGAGCCAAATTACTTATCCAAATATCACAGTGCGGATATTACTATTATTCATTTCTTAATGTTAGCAAAACAAATATTTTTCTTGTTTTATTTGGAGTACATTATTCTACCTATATTGTTAAGAGTACATGCACAAATTCATATACTCAATGATTGGCACAAAATAATTTTGTTTCACCATATAACACACTTTCAATTTTGTTATTAAATGCGACTTCCAGAAGAAAAAAATCACAAAATTCTTTTACAGCAAAACAAACCGATACATTCAAATCTACCATCTTTATTGCATACATAAAGGTACGCAAAGACCCAATGCCCTATTAATTAGCTACTGTCAGTTCCTCCATAGAAAATCCATATTTACATTCTTGTAAATGTCAAATTCTTCCAGTTTAAAACAAATTAGCTTATGCCATTATCACGTATAGCCATAAGAAATTTTGTACCAAGACATATTCTAGTAAATACCTACTAATATTTTAGAAAGCGCGTGTTAGATTTATAAATGTTTTCACCTGCTTGCTTTCTAAACAAATGTTAACTCCCACGGTCAAAATAAGCTATTTTGATGTAAAATCAGAAAATTTATGCGGTTGTTGTTCGTAAAACAATCAAAATCAAGTTTCCGGAAAGCAACAGTAATATTTTGTTATATTAAAGGTTTCCTTAAATGTCTACCTCTTATCCATTAAAACACAATTAAGAACTAATGGGGGCAATCCCGGTAGATATATTTTCGCATTACTGGTAAAGTTACTTATTACCTACGTAACATCTACATTTTTCTTCCTATAAACAAACACATCCTGGAGCCGTAAGTGACCTTTCGTAAATATACTCTACTATTAACTATCATTACGAACTTTATGGGTTGTCTTAATCCAGGTAATTGTTCATGAATGCAATGCTGTGTCCCATTTCCGATGTGATTAGCTGGAAATATCGGGTATTATTAAAGCTAGAAGATAATGATTAGCATATTAGGGAATGAACTGTGCCAAACAATACGACCGAAAATAGACAAATCCTCTCTTTCATGATTTTAAGTACAACTGATAATGATGATTTCAACGTCACAAGAAATTGGGTTTTCAAAATATCGAAAAGGCAAAGTAGGGACTCTTAGAGCACATTTTTACGTAGATTACTATAGATCCCTCCATGAGGAATGTATTACTTGTATTTTTTGAGTTACCACATACAAGTTTGGCAGCGCAGATGGCCTAGTGGTAATACTGACAGACTCGTAATCACAAGCGATCAATGGTCCTGGGTTCAAACGCCGGGGTATGCACGAGTGTACGTGAAAAAGACGTACAAAAGTCAGTTCTTTTCAGGACTAACCAGGAGTTCATTTACATGAGGACGGTAGTAGACCAAAAACTCCAGCTACGTCGTGTGAAAACCACCCGAGACATAATAGACCACTGTTAAAAACGACATCAGTCAGACAACATACAAGTATGTCTATTAAAATTAATATTATAGTTGATTATGCTATATTTGTGAACAACCTATTTTTTAAGCTTTTAAAGTATATGTTACATTACTTGCTTTGACATCTTAATGTGGCTATTAAAAAACTGATTTTATTTTCATATAAAAAACGTGAGGTAAGTTTTTGATTATTTTTATATAAAGTAGATATAATATTAGAAACCTCGCTTCATAAAGCCTATTGTCACACTTGCTCTTTAGAAAACTCGTCGCTTCGCGACTCGTTTTCTAAACTTGGACGTCTGCGATAAAAGTATGCCTTATTCAACCCATGTTTTAATATACTAGTATACCCTCTACCGTAGTTAACATTAGTAATATAGAGCTTATAGTAATTTATCATTTTTAATGTATATTCAGCAGTTCAATGAGTTAAAAAATATTGTTTTCCAATCTTATTTGTATTCCATATGCAAATGAACAATACACAACTAGAGTCTAAATTTAGAGGTTGAAATACTTAATTTGTAAATATTATTAATAGTTTTCTCCATTATTTGTTTGCCCAGCATTGACGATAGATCTGGGGAAACCGGTAAACTCAGTTACAAAGTATACTGGTTAATGCGGTTCAATCACTGATAGAAGCTTCCTAATTGTTTTGTAACAAGTTATGTATTCATCAGAGCTTCCGATTTTACATTAATTGATAATTAACGCATTTCATATTTATTTAGTGAAAGTAGCCATACACTAATTGCCATTTACTGTCTTGCCCAATTTAAAGTTCTGCGGATACATTAGAATTTTTTTGAAATTTGTTAAATTTTTAAGAAATTTTGGCAAATCATCTGTAGTTTTGTTGCCACTTCTTTGTTACGAACATCAACTATCTTAAACAAATTTTTCCAAAACGGCCAAAACTTCTAAGACTTCCACAAAAATCTGGGAAGTTTTCAGAATTTTCAAAAATATTGGGTGCCTCAGAGACCGTATTGACTGTTCGAAAAAATTGGATCTTTATTTAACAGAAATCGTAAACATTTTGGAACTTTAAAACACACTCTTAGAAACCGAGAAAATATTTAATCTTTTGTGTTTGCACTACAAAATTTGGCAGTCTGGAAGTTATCAATTAGTACCTGAAGCATGAAATCGCAACTTGTTTATTTCTAATTTCATTGGCCATTTTCGTTCAGTCCTCAAATAAATATTATCAAACTATATATTTTTGAAATAATTTTTTTTTTTCAGAAATTTAAACATATACACGGTGTTGTATTTGAGAAACAAAATTCAATATTTTTATGGCAGCTTAACGAATATCAAATGTTTAACCCAATGTCAAATTCTGCCGGTTCATATAAAACCGTAAAATAGTAGATTATGCAATGAGGGAGAGAAATGTGTTATTTTGCTGAGGTACAATTTCTGACTCGAGGGCGAAGCCCGAGAGTCAGAAATTGCACTGAAGCAAAATAGCATTCTCTCCGAGTTGCATATACTATTTTTTTCACGTTGCAGGAAGATTTAAAACGAAAACCCGTTTTTTAAAACGTCATTTATTGACATTTTAGTTAGAATTATTTTAAAATTTGTAGCTTTTGCTAAATTTTAAAGTTGGTGGCACTGTAAGTCATTATGACAAGAGCTCACAATTATGTCAAATTCGAGGTTAATAGATGAGGTTTTGCGTCAGTTTATGTCAAAACTGACGCGAAACCTAACCTGTTAACCCCGAATTTACCATAGATTACCATAGATACGGTAACATTTTTTACTTTAGTCCCTAGGGGCTAAAGTAATTACTTCTGTCCCTAGAGATAAAATGAGCTACTTTAGTCCCTGAAATAAGTGACTAAAGTGCCAACTTTAGTCCCGCAAGTGCAAAAATATTGTATTTCAACTTTTTTGTCTATCTTAAGAGAAACTTGGTAGACGCTAACAAAATATAAAGAAACGCCCTGTACGCTTTTGTACTACCAGCAATTTAAGTGTGCGTTACAGGTCTACCTACATGTCAACTAAGTTTCACTTACAGGCCTAAGACATAAAAGTTAGTTTTATGTATGGTCGGGCTAAATTTATCAATTTATACCCAATTTTTGAGGACATAATGTATTACACTATGATGTCTGGGCCATAATATTTACTTTTGTACTCCTGTATTATAAATGTCAAATTATACGCTAATTTTTATGTCATCATGACAATTTCCGATTAATACATAATATTTTGTATGCACCTCTTTCATAACTAGCGTTTACGGCCCTTGTCGTAGCACAGTCCTCGGCTACGCCTCCGTCGACCATAAACGCTTTCTTATGCCCTTGGTACATAATAGTCATTTATTTCATTTTGGAACTATACTCTTGTTTAAATTAAATTATTGAAAAGTAAACACTGTTTTCCTTATAAAAATTAACGTATATTTTACATTGTTTATTGGCACTCGAAACTGGTTTATATGGCCCTAGGGCCTATAAAGTTGCTAAGCAGTATAACAAGCAACAACAATGTAGTATGGCAACATCAACAATTTGCATAGAAACCATAGCACACCAAAAACTCACAGCGCCAGTACAAGTATGACGCAGTGGTCTGTAGCCAAAATACTGAATCCTTGAATTTTTTTCATTTTGAGAATGAAAATGAAATAAAACGTTGTATGTACCACGTGCCTAATCACGCTTTTAGCTCTCAAGAAATTTAAAGCTCTCCTCGTGCTGTAATATATTAATTATGTACAGAAATAACTACTGTAGGCCTAGAGCGCGAAGTGACTGTTTGGCGTACTGAGTACTGTTTGGCCGAAGAAGCCAAACATTTCGCGGATATGGTATACATAACATTTTTTGGCAGTTGCAATGCATATTATAATCAAAAACGTTACTATTAACAACGACCGCGAAAACGAATTTCGCAGCCGTAAAAATTAATTTTTCGGAACGATTGTACAAAAATAATTATTTTGCCCTAGGCCGAAAAAGTACTTCACATTTACGTAAACAACGTCCTTAGCAACCAACTTACCTTTTTAGTAGCTTATTGCCATCTATTTAATGTCTAGCCAATTTAATAGTGTCAAAGATTAATTTAGAAATTTAAAATTTTAATATTTATTGGAAATTATGCTGGTAGTAAAAAAATCATGTGCACCTCGGATCGTGCTGTGTATGTTTCGGTCTCTAATGCTTATAACATCAACCCTATGGACATCGATTTTCAAATTGCATTCTCGACTAAAAATTCACACTTACCACCTGTCCAACTATTGTCAATAGAAATAGTGTAAGTTTTAATTTAAATTAAAAGAATATGCTACAGTTGACACTGTTTAAAATTCAACAGTACCTACATTTTTCGGAGTTGAACTTGCACTCTGCAAGTAAAAATTCCTAACTACATAGGACAGCTGCACTCGATACTTAGGCTACCTCTTTATTCTGAGAACTGAGAAGGTAAATCTTAATTGCATTAAAAAGTCAAATATGATTTTATTACAATTATTTATTGAAATCGTTTCTCAATTTTCATGACGTACTTTGCTTTATTTGCAACATTCTTTTTTATCTAAACATTTGAGTCGCAATAATAAATAAAGCATATTTTACACTCATGAGCATAAATAAATTCTAGATATGTCAAACGAGAATTACAAGAAATGCTTTTTTTTCCTTCTTTGTTTTTATTTTATTTTTTTACTTTAATGCATACATTAATGGAAACTTACATTTAATGTATATAATAATTTTAAGATGACATTTGTGCGCCATTATTTTCACATAATGTGGTCTGGGCATTTCACCCCTCGTATACACATCAATTGTATTCTAATGCAGAGTCTTTTGCCTACCAGTTACATTTTCCGATTTAAATTTATCGGAACTAGAAGTACACCTTTGCATTTTTATGTACGTTTACTATCTGAACGCTTTTCAGAAAGCTAATAAAAATAAACAAAGATGGGTAACTATTAGCTAATGTTATTTCAGTACTGAAATCTCATTAAAGGGTTAAACGAGTGCAGTTGTCCAATCTGATTTCAACGAAAATCGTACGACACTCATTAATGACCAATAGAAAAATTAGTTCACGAGCCGTAACCAAGACCATAAAAAAATTTCTTGGAAATTTTTTGTAGGTAGACCAACTTAACTGTGAGGGTTTGTGGCGTTACGATTTTCTTACCGAATCTGCTTTCGAGCATCAATTCATATCCGGAAATTATTTTCGTGCATTCCAACAACGTCCTAATTTGCCCTCGCGTCCCTCTCGGGCAAATTAATACGACGTTGTTGGACCGCACTCAAAAAAATTTCCGGAAAGAATTAACGCTCTTATGAGATTATATGTGAAAATATTTGTAAACCGATTAACCTGGAACAGTGAGGGCGCCGAAATTTTTAAATGGTGTTTTGAACTCAAAATCAAAATTATTAAAGTTCTGTCTACATTTTTTAAACTAAGAATGCGCTTGGAGTAAATACAGGGTTTACCAGTCAAACGGAAAGGTTTCAAAATATAATTAATTTAAAAAAGAAATATTTTTTATTAATTTATTAGGTATAAATGTGAAGTACAAGTTTAGCAATTTAATGTACAATAACAATTAAAATTAGTTTCCAGATACTACGTTCCCCAAATGTCCTGCATTTTCAGCCCCATCCTTGAAAAAAAATGGGCTGATGATTCCATTTGACGAAATTGCGCACCATACTGTTACTTTTTGCAAGTGAATAGACGTTTTATGGCGTAAACGAAAGTTTGCCACCTCCCAGTATCTAAAGATTTGTTTATTAACAAAACCAGAGTGGAACAGGCTGATTGCGCGGTATGTTGAAATGACGTCGAGAATCGCTTGAAACTTTCACCATACCAAAGAGCATATAATGAGAAGAGGCGCAGGCTTATGGCTGTGAACGTATTGCTTGTTAATTGGGTTGCATACCCACATTTCTCGAATATATTTGCAGGGAGCCAATGTCCCTTGGACTTTTCTACCTGACACCAACAGGCACAACCATAAAATTATCGCAGCACAAAGATTTATTGGCCATGTTGCCACATTGCCATCGCATTCTGAGAAGGAAGTAGTGATGGGCAAAATAGAAGGAATTTTACAATCAAGATATTCGAATACGAGTTGTTGAAATGTTTGGTTTTGTTATTTTATATGACTAGGCAGATAAAGCAGCATTTTTTATGCCTAATCAGACAAAGTGACACTTTTACCTTGACAATCAAGTCACAAACGTCACCGTTATGATGTTTGAAAATACATACACTTGTGCTCATAAAAATGGAATACACTTACTGTTGCACTGAGGTGAAAAGTCGTCTTATTCGCATTATTAAATAAATTTTTTATACGATATCTTTATTTAACTATTTTCTTGTAACTTAATACAGCAAACAATTTCACTTTATCGATGTTTCAAACCAACCGGTATTACAAAATAAAATATTACAAAAATCAGTCCAACAGTAAGTGTACTCCATTTTTATGAGCACAAGTGAACATTAATTTATATGTATTCAATATTGTGTAGAATATCAAGGATACATTTGTGTCAATAGCCTTCATGCAAATTATATTTTATTATGTTTTATTATTTATTTAGAAATGCTGTTAATAGTGTTAAACATTGACGTATGATTATCAAATATATTGTTTTTTTTACGACCGACCAGAAAATATGCAATTTCTGGAGCCAAACAACACAGGAGTCTGAGACTGTTGCTTTTTGTCCAAGATACACGAGTAGGTACATTAATTTATTGTTCATTGAAATGTTAAACAGTATTTAACATGATCGCGTCCTCGAATGTTAACATACATTTAACATGCATCCACTTATTTAACATGCATCCACGCGCGTCCTCGAATGTTAAGATACATTTAACATGCATCCACTCATTTAACATGCATTCACTATAGCAACATCACACATATTCATGGTAGTCCGATTTCGATTTAGCAGTTTTTAGTAATTATTATTGATTCAAAATTATTGCCTCAATGAACAATAAACTACTGAACGCATTTCGAGGGGAAACCGTCTTAACATTTTTCACATAAATTACCACTCTTGCTTCGCTGCGCTCGCTCGAGTGGTAAAAATATGCTCGAATGTTAAGACTGGGTTACCCCTCTTAATACGTTAATTATTATAACAATGTCGCCCACTGTTCAAATAATCTTGCTCATTTCTCATCAAATAATGTTCCCTCATTGTTCATTAATTGTACTATTACTGTGAATATAAGAAATACTCATTAATTTGATATAACATATGTAACGAAAATAATAAACGATTTATGTGTAATATAAAAATAAACTACTATCAAATTGTTCGATAGTTTGATGAACACCGCAGTATCCGTGAGTATTTTCTTGGTTTTCTTGATTGTCACAACGAAAATTATGATGATTTTACCCAAGAACCTATTCTTACTGGAGTGTTATTGGGGCAAACGGTTATTGCTTATTTAGTGGGTTTACCATTGAATACCTGTGTAGGTATAGGTACTGATACGTACAGTGTAATGTTATCAGATCAGAAAGGAGCAGTGTCAGAAATTAAAAAACTTTTTAAAATGCCATTAAATGTCCGTGCTATAATTACTCTCTTAATCTCTCTATTTCAAAATCCAGCTTAAACAAGCTGCACACTTATATTTTTTCAAAGTTTTATAAGTTTTATAAAGTTGCTTCTTTTATCGCGCGTTGGATGCATAATGGGTGTTCCTGATTTATTCTGTCTGGTACAGTTTCATATTTGTCCTCATTAAAGGTAGTACACTTAATTTCAACTATTTACTGGAAGGAATCTAGGAAAAAAGTGTTGAGGAAAAAAGTGCCGCGGAAAAAAGTGCCGGCGGAAAAAAATGCTGCAAAAAAAATTCGAATAATTCAAGCGTTTAAAAACACTTGTTCTAAAATAATTAGGCAAGAAATAAAATTAAAATTAAATATTAAGAATGAAACATTTATTTACAAATAATGACTTATCACTTCCGTTAAAAATAAGATTAGTTAAATGCTACATATTTCCGGTATTTTGTTTTATGGTGTGGAAGCCTGGACAACCACACAGGCATTAATGAAAAAGTTGGAGGCTTTTGAAATGTGGGTTTACCGGCGAATACTGCGAATAACTTGGACTGACCACATCACCAACATAGAAGTACTTCAACGAATAGGAAACGAGAAAGAAATTACCTTCAATATAAAAAAGAGGAAATTGGAATACCTCGGCCACTTAATGAGGCAGGACAAATACCGTTTACTGCAATTGATAATCCAGGGAAAAGTAGATAGTAAAAGAGGTCCGGGAAGAAGAAGACACTCCTGGCTACATAATCTACGCCAGTGGTTTAACCTCACATCTGTCCAATTGTTCAGAAGCGCTGCCAATAGAGTTAGAATCGCCATGCTAATAGCCAACGTCCAAAATGGATAAGGCACGTAAAGAAAAAGAAGAATAGTTATTAACTACTAAATAAAATACAAGCTTATTATAAATAAAATTATAAAGTTGAACATCTTTGTTCAAACTCTCTTGGAGTATCAAACAGAAACTTATGTCAAAATGAGGAGCATCGACTGCAAGAAAAAACTGAACCGCAAAACGTTGAAGAAACAACAGTATTTAGAAGTTCGTTTGCCCGCTTACAAAAACGGATCTATTAAGTAGACCGAGTTTCATGCAGCAAGGATGCCATCACTTTGGCGATGTCGTGATGCACAAGAAGTAATTTCATTTGGTGAAAAAAACAAATATCGAAAACACAAAAATACTTGCATGTTATTGTCTAAAGAAAGTGGAAATAAGCTTTTCCATTTAAACACGCCGAATCTATATATGTCAGAGCTTAGGGGTAGTTCAGGGCGTAACCACTTTGATTTTACACATTAAGTCCGATAAGCACAGTTTATTTGGTTGAAAACTAAAATAACCAATAAATAGCCCGCAATGGCTAAATGATCATAACTAATAATAAGAGTTGGAACGGTAATGGTCCGGCGCCCGCAACTTCGTCCACCACCTTTGCTTTTCTATACAAGAATGCCCTGATCTCGGCAAAGCTACTCATTCCCTCATTCCCATATTGTTTGGGTCTTGCAGGCGCCGTTTCATTCAATAGGAAATTACCTATCGCGTTCCTTCTGTGAACTCATAAACAAAACAGTTCAAACGAAACATAACATAACTAGAAAACATAACTCATAGGCGGAGACATTAGTCCAAATATATTCGGCGCCGACATATATTTAAAACGTAAAACGTTTTTTTTGACATCTATTTTGAGACTTCCACCGCCCCCCCCCCCCCCCCCGATTTCCATAATTCTTTTTTTAAATGAAAGCTGTCACCGTGTAGATGTGCACAAAATTGCAAATAACTGTATAACTTTTAGAGAAAAATCTAAATATTGTAGCGCTAAGTCACGTAGCTTTGGAGCGTCGTAGCAGTGGACCAAGTAAACTTTCAAAGTCGGCGCGCGGTGTTCTGTTGATTTTTAAAATGGACCACTCGAATTTGTTTGGGTAAAATACAGCCGCTGAATGAGAGTTAGAATATAGTTTATGGGCTTTGTATGCGTTAGACAGAAATAGAGATATGCGATTAACATCTATCATCCACAGAATCAAAGTCTCATTTTTACTGTCATCTCTTTCTAATAAAAGTAGTTCACTTGCTGTGTTTAATGACTCATTTGTACGCATGAAACTTAAACAAGCTGCACAGTTATATTTTTTCAAAGTTTTATATGCCACGTAACCAGCGACATATACAATAGAACATTTTTCTAAAGTTGCTTCTTCTATCGCGGGTTGGATGCATATTTAATGATTAATGAGTAGAGCGATGATTAAAAAGCATTTATTTTTGGAGAATAAGCGCTTATAATAAGCCTTTAAACCTGAAAAAACCTAAAACAGAAGCCAAAATAAGCACTCAAAAAAGCTAAATAAGAGAAAAAATTGAAAAGGTCATTTTATTTACAAAATAAGAAAAACTAAATATAAACGCAGTATAATAAAAATATTAAATTGTATTACATAGTTAATAGATGATTAATTAAAAATATTGTAAAAGCAATTTATGATAATGTATTTTTTAAAATTTTCCGGTGAAAAAGATTGCCTGCGGTCTGTTAAAATAGTCTTGTAAATAGAGAAACTTCTCTCTACCTCTACCGATGTTATTGGCGCATCTTTAAATGTGTCCACCCTTCCGCCGCGCCGTGGAGTAGCAAAGACATGATTGATTTAATCTACTGGTCAATAGAAACTCATAACCAGGTTTAGGATAATATTCTTAGCGTTTTATACCATAAATGCATATTTTGAAGGTTTCTAATTAGTGCCGCATTTTTCTAAAAAAATTGATTTCATTGATTAAATGTAATTATTTTGAAAGTTTTAAGTACCTACTTTAAAAGCAAAACACCATGAAAAACACAGTTGTTTACATTTTTGGTTGAATATTGGTAATTTTTAAGACAGGACAGTAGGTAGGCAACACATTTTACAAGAATACATTATTTGAAATGTAATAAACTTGCAATGTTATTTCTGTCTGTCTGAATCAACTTGGAAGATGCCTGGCTACATTAATACGAATCTTAACTATGTTACTTGCGGTTTACCAATATGTTGTGCTTATATACAATTTTGATCGGGTAGAAATTAATAAAATGTGATTTTTCAATTGATTAAATATTAACTACAAGATTGGCACTTTTTAAAAAATGGTGATGTACAAGGGTGTATAAACACAATTAATACCAAAATCAATATTGACAATATACTTTGACATTCAATTAAACCCGGAATCATTCAAAAACCGTATCTAAATCCAACAAAATTACTAAACACGGTACCAAAATGCCCCATTGCGCTCTGCTCAGGTAGACGGATTTTTAGCCTAGAGCGTTCTGAGCTAAACGAGCAGACTAGAAATCCGTGAAACGCAACAGATTACACCGGCTTAGGTCTCGTTCTTCATTTCAAATGCTGATTTTACTTATACTTGATAAAGCACTTCCAACTCGAGTATCATCAAGTGACATGTTATTACCATGATCCAGTGTCAAAGCAGTAAAAGTGGTATTTTCGGCACTTACTAAATTACGAGTATTTAGTATTTTACTAAAAAAAAACGCAATAACTTAAACACGCTTAAAAGGTCTTTAGCTATGCCTGCAGAATTACATTTAATTTTAATACTAAAAATATTTCTATTATCCAATTAATAAAACTTTGTACTCACCGCATTGTATTACCGTTATCGCACCTAGATTCTATTTAAAGAAAATGACTTTCGAATTCATAATGTAAGGTATTCCAAGAAATATGTTGCAGAATTGATATTCTAGAAATCCATTACTTTCTATAAATTTTTCTCAACAAAAAAAATGAGGTAAACTTCACTTCAAATGCCCCTATATGTATGATTTTACTTCCTTTTACGATAAAGGAAGTATTGGATTCACCCCAAAAATTCGAATTTGTGTTTTCAACGGATCTTCACGTTTAGAGTCCCCTGAACCCAAAAACATGTTTTTGCAAGCTTTTGCAAGCTTTTGAATAAAACGCATAACCGGAAGTAGGTGTTTTTATCTTGTGATTTTTCAGTTTTTTCGATTTTTTTAAAAACTTTTATAACGATTTTTTTCAAACTTTACACTTTTATTTCATTTTTAATGTGTATTGATGTGAGATAGGCAATTTTCCAGTTGTATACTTCTAAAATGGGTTTCTTTTGTTTTTTATTAACTCCGATTTTAAATAGACCACCGGGTATATTATTACATTTTTGAATTTAGCTTAAAATTTTAGAGAAAATGTGTCTCTTTAACTAACGCTCTATTTTGTCCCGTTTTTGTAGAATTTGTAATTTTTGAAATTTTTTGACAAATGCTTAAAAATTCAAAATAAAATTTTTAGCTAATTATAAAATCACTGTAAAAGAAAGTACTGTGAGTGTATCACACCAGATTATTATATAGTGTATTAAATTAAAAATCGCAACTATTTTGTTTTAATCACAAAGAATTAATTGTTATAATTATACAATGACGTAACGTAACAAAATCGAAACTATATTTTTTGTCGCAATCATTAACACACCGTTTAACATTAGTTAGTTGGATTAGAAACGGCTTTTATAACACTGCTGTGAAAAGTAATGACGTTTGAAGTACGAAATAACATTAGGTACTTATTTGTCAAATTGAAGTATAAGAATATCAAATCAATACAAAGATTAAATAAATCTGGAAGAACGGAGCTTTACCGAGTTCATCTACCCCAATCTATACCATAAAATCGGTGGTCTCTTTCTTTGTGTGCATCTTTGTTCGGTATCTCCTCCGAAGATACTGGACCGATTAAATTGTATGATAGCTTAAAATTTTGCTAATTTTTAGACTTACATTGTAGGCCGGTTTTTATCATATAAACAACCATTTTACAGTAGGTCGAGATATTTCGATAGATTGTATTTATCGTCCGATGTGGCTCATATTCAGAATATATGTTAGTTACCTGGAATAAAATATTTTTACAAAAAATGGACCCGATAAGTGGCGCTGGAGTCGAGATATTTATGGTCTAACTTTGCTCATATTCAGAAGATGTGTGTACAAAAGCAAATTATTTTTGGGCAGCACAACGTTTGCCGGGTCAGTTAGTCCATTATCCTTTATCTAATAGACTTGTCTGTCCGGGACGCTGTTTTGTCTGTCCGGGACGCTGTTTCAGCAGCCAAACCGTAAGAGATAGAGAAAAAAGTTATGAAAGTTATATGTTGGGAATGGTCATGTCAGGTCAGGAACCGAATTTCAGTCACGTGACACTTCCGGTTTCCGCTGTTTCAGCAGCCAAACGGAGCTGCGACCCTCTGCGCCTTAAAACCTCGATCGATTAGGCAACCACTTTGACAGCTTCCAGAATGTTCCGATACGGCGTACCACTTTGACACCTTCCAGTCTGGGTACAGTTTTTAATTAATACGCGTTCTATTTGAAAAATGGTGTTTTTTGTTTTTTTTAAATGTGACATTTGTCTCACTGGGTTGCTAGTAGATAACTATTTTCTAATTTCCCAAACGTTCAACTGGAGAATGCGATGTCTGTAAATTTATTAAAAAGTTTGTAATTCAAACACCATGCATCTGAATTGTGGATACTGGTTTACATTAACAATATGAAAATTGGTGTTGGACGTAATAGAACAAGTTTATCTAAACACTCACTGTTTAGTATTGCTAGGTGACTGTAATATAAATTTGTTACATGATACAAGAGATCGTAACCTCTTTATGTCTTTAATGTCAGACCTTCGTCTAAAACAAATTATAAATAAACCAACAAGAATAACTCCAACTCCGGAGTCATTAATTGATGTCGTGTGTATTAGTGAAAATTTAGATTTTGAGCATTGCGGCATAAGCGACATCAACAGTAACTCTGACCATTTGCTTGTATTTGTCACCTTGAGATTAGAAAATGATAAACCAAAGCCGCGTTTGTTATGCTATCGAGACTACAAAAACTTCGATTTAAATAAATTTGCACTTGATTCTTTAGAAATTCAGTGGCAATTCTTTGATAGTATCGCAGATATAAATTATCGCACACAGTGTTTAAACTAAGCAATCCTGTTTTTATTTGACCTGCATGCTCCCCTAACTGCGCAAAAAAAGCATACATGCAGTATGTTGTTCAACAAAATAAAAGTAATTCAAAAATGCTCTGGAAAAATCTTAAAAACTGGGGAATATGCACGAAAGTAAAGGATGATTGCTTACCTAATCATTTAACAGAACCTGATACAATCAATAATTATTTCCTGAATGTTGCTGGACAGTCAGCTGTCGATCCAGATGTAGTGACTTATTTTAAAAATAATAGGTTAAATAGTAATAATTTTGAATTGAAAATTGTAACCAATCAAGACATATACCAAAGCTTACGTAGTGTTAAATCTCAAGCATATGGAATTGATGACATTAATATTAAAATGATCGGTATAGTTTTACCATACTGCATTGATGTGTTAAGAAACATTTTTAATTTCTCCATTAGAACAGGGGCGTTATTCCTGACGTCTGGAAAATTGCAAATGTATTACCCCTCCCAAAAGTAACAAATGCGGATACGATTAATGATTTAAGACCTATATCAATATTACCGGCCTTTTCAAAGATACTGGAGGTGATTGTGGCAAAACAGGTGACAGAATATTTAGAAACAAATCAGCTCTTGCCCCCAATACAGTCGAGCTTTCGGCAGAAGCACAGTACCACGACCGCATTATTAAAGGTTGTTAATGATGTAGCAACTGCTTTCGAGCAATCATCTTCCACAGTCTTAATTTTATTGGATCAATCTAAGGCATTCGATTTAGTTAACTTTAGTTTACTTATAGCTAAGCTATCGTACATTGGTTTCAGCGATTCTGCCCTGGCTTGGTTTCATAATTACTTAAATCAACGTAAGCAAAGAGTTAAAATAAGCAATACAGTATATTCGCAGTTAAAAATTACTACTAGCGGCGTACCCCAGGGCAGTATCCTCGGGCCAATACTATTTTCTATTTTTACATTTGACTTTCCAAAAGTAGTTAAACATTGTCGATTGCATTTATATGCAGATGACATGCAGTTGTACAAATATTCTTCTGCTAATGGCGCGAAAGACTCTATTGATTTATTAAACCTAGATTTAGATAATGTATTCCGATGGTGTACTAGTAGTGGTTTAAAAATAAACTCCAATAAAACTGTAGCGATATGTATAGGTTCGCAAAGACATAGAGATGTAATATGTAATCAAATTGTTACGGTTAATGGTACTGCAATTGAATGGATTTCACTCGCAAAAAATTTGGGTTTATACGTATATGGATCATAAACTGTGCTTTAACGAACACGTTAACAATGTTTATACAATTACGCTTTATAAATTAAAATCATTGTATCACCTCAAGTTTCAACTTGATGAAGAATTAAATTAAAACTTGTTAAATCACTTATATATCCACACATTGATTATTGCGCTATAGTGTATTGTTACTTCTTGCCAAAGTATAATCAACAAAAGCTACAAAAAAATCAAAATGCTTGTATGCGCTTTGTCTGTAACATTACCTATAGAAGTCATGTAACACCTTATCTCTGCAGAATGGGTGAACCAAGTGAACAGAATTGCCTGGAGGCTGGATCAGGATTGCGTTGCTTTGCGTTGGTGTTCTATCCCTTAAGCACATAAACGAGACTGCGTTTATGTTTTAAACCAATGTAGTCAGTGGTAGGTACTTAAAAGGGACGACAGTAAACTACCCTGAGAGACACAGCCTCACGTCTCGATAATATTATGGCTTGGTATCAGGGTAGCGAAGTACTAAATGAATCAGACATTAGATGCAGATTGTTTTATTACGAAAATAAACGTTCTATTTATACAAAACAAGAATGCTTAACTAAGTAACATATCAAAGTTCAGAATAGTGTAGTGTACTGGAATGCGTTTAAAGATACAAAAACAGCAATTCAGCACAGTAAGCTTTTATAGTTCCGTATGTGTTTGCAGGACAGAGCGGTGAACTTGGGTTTACTAGTGCTCGTATTGCGTGAAATGCCAAGTTGCAGTTTGCTGCGGTTTTTAAACTCAATGCTTGCGAAACAAGATTAGTTTGTTAATATTTCGTAAATAGGAACTGAAATTTGCTTGTTTTAATTCAAGATTAAAACAAATCCAAATTAAATATAAACTGGCGAAATTATGAAGTAAAACTGGAGGTTAAAACTGCTTGTTTATGAAATCAGAGTTACATTTAGAACTTCTGACTGGATTTCGTAAATTTTCTTATTAAAATTTATGTGGGTTTAAATCAAGTATAAACACCAAGCATATCAAAAAGAGTATCATATTTGTGCATAAATTTCTTGTTTAAACCATTGGCTTCGAAAAAACCTGTATATTTGTATAATTTATTAATCCGAAGATCCAACGTGCATAACGTAAATGTTAGAACTAATTATGAAGGATCTTTTTCGTATATAGCCCCTTCTTTTCTAAATACAGTAATAAATCAATTAGATTTTTCTTATAATCATTTTGTGAGTTATATAAAATAATTGCCTAACCTAAATAGCATGAAATAATTTTTTTATACAAATGTTTATATATTGTATGCTGTTTAAATCTTTGAATTGTTAGTATAGTTAATGCAATTATTTTATTATAGTGTGAACACTAAAATAAGTTTATAATGGTGAAATGGAAGAACGGTTCGCCGAATTATCACCGTTTGTGTATTTTTTTTATTGCACAATAAATATCTTTATTATTATTATTATTATAATGGAAACATACCTCTTACTGCGACAGTGCAGCATTAAAAGAGGCTTTTAGCGCAGCAATTTTTTAATGCTGCGATGCCGGAAAAGCCATCTTAATGCGTCATAGACAAATTGTCTTATAGAAATTAGCATCTTGTTGCAGCAACTTCCAGAAGTGAAAAAAAATTTATTTGCTTGTTTTAAAGTATGATATGCACAACCGCAATTTTTACAAATGTTTACGAAAAATGAAAATTGCTTTGATATGATGACACGTTGATTGTGCACATTTCTCGATATTTTGGGGTGATGGAGCATAAATGCTGGGCTTAAAAACATTTGCAGGTAGGTTTTCGTCAGAGGCAGAGATTGATACCGCAGTTCACGATTGTATTGAAGGAGTTCGTAAAGAAGTTGATTGGCAACTTGTAAGCAGTAAGAGAAAGGAATAGTCGTGTGTACTGTTGCTGAAGGGAATTACTTTGAGCACATTTAAAATAAAACCCAAAAAAATATGAAACCGTTTTCGATAGGTATTTTAAATAAATTTAGCTTGACCTTCGTATTAACTAAATTAATCATAAAAATGTAAACAAAAATCAGATGTCATAACATTAGCTAAATCTGTAAATTGTCCAGCAAATGAAAAATCTTTAAGGCAACATTTAACGAAGACGATTACGTTTTTAAATCAATAAAATGATAAAATAAATAATGGTTTCTGTTATTTTTATATATTGATATGTATGAAGACATTATGGTCTACAACAAATTGTGTGATTATTATAGATTATTAATCATAGCTGGAGTTTTATTTAGTGCGAAGTTAAGGTTATATACAAAACGATAAGAATCAGTATAAGTAAATAGTGAAACTATAAACAAATTTATGTTATCATATATAATATGCCCAGTAATAACAGTACTTACATAAAAGTATGAAGCAAAGGTAGGTAAATTACGATTCGATTTATTATATATGCACCGTTTACTACATATGTGATATTAAATACTAGTAACAATAGGTCCTGTAGGTAATGTTTCAGTTTATAATTATTTCACACTGATTTTAAACTTTTAAATAACATAGTTCTTTCCCCTTTCAATGTTAATTTGTATTTTGCGTAATTCAACCGATCATCCCAAGTGAAATTGTTATTTATAGACTGCAGTGCGAACATTTTAACTCACAAATTTTTCTTAGATATACAGAATGATCCATTCGAAGAGAGATATTAATATGCACAAAAAACAGGAGTTTTACATTATCTAGTTGGCTTAGCCAAAGAATGGCCAAGATCGTGATATGAGAAATCCAAAATTTTACGGATGTTCAAATAATTTACTAATTTACCAACACGTGGGCGGTGACCTAGTACAGCGGCACGACGCCGTAAGAGGCCACCATACTTCGACATTGAACTATACTCTTATGCAAAAATGCCTCTTAATGCAGCAATTAAACCAGCACCAGCACCTTTTTGTGAGATCTGGCAATCTGACATGTATATAGTTTTGATTTGTCAAGGTTTATAACGGTGCCTAGGAATTCTATTTGCGATTATAGCAGCAGGCATTATAGAAATATAGGTTTCGCCAGAAGAAAAACTCTGCATATGCTTTTAAAAGGATCTATTTTGGCAAATACCAACATAAAAGACGCTAAAACCTTTCACATGCTGCTCCGTTTCTCTATTGAACGCAAAAGTGGCTTTTCGGGCAGCGCAGCGCTGCAATAAAAAAATTGCTGCGCTATGAGGTGCTCCTAATGGAGGCTATTATAAACTTAAAATGTGATTATATAATTTGGTTTTAACTAGTTAAGTAGGTATTGCATAAAGACAATTTCAGTTTATAATAGCCAGAACTACAATTTAAAATAATTACGGTGTCAACCAGTCAACATGAAACCTAACCTCATTGCAAAATAATAACCAGAAGTTTCTATCAATCTAGTGAGAATGCTTGCAGTCATTGGTTTCCCTAGATTGCATTACCATATGCAAAAAAATGAAGTGTGGTCACCACACGACTTTCTTTTACTGCCTGTAAAAATTTCAATTTGCGATTTATCATTAAGTACTTATACTAAAAAAAAACTTTTTTGACAAAAGTTATAGATCATTACGTAATATACTACAGATTTAAACATTTTTATTTCCCTACGTTTTGGAGAACCTTTTGTGTTTGAACTAAATATAATTACACAATATATCATCTTGTTCTATGAAATTTAATGTTTAGCAAACAACTATAACATTTTCTGGGAAAACAGAAAACCACAAGTGTAAAATATCACTTCCGGTTACAGGATTTTAAGCAAAAATGATTGGGATCTCCACATTTATATTAAAAACAAAGATATAAGTTTTGAGGCCGATCTATTAAACCATCTGGGCTGTAGAGAGGTCACAGACAGACTGACAGACTCCCAAAACTACAGGCTTACAAACTGCCAGACAGACAACACTTCGAAAACCACTTTTTCTCAGCTAGAAGACAGGAAAACTGATATTTCATATGACCATTGAATACGTGACTAAAAAGCATTCTAGCGTCATTGTAACTATTATAGCTATTTATTTATCAAGTACATAATGTAGGATTTTATTGGACGAGTATTAAAGATGAATTCCTTTTTATTATTTGTAAATTTTTCAGTTAATATAATCTTCTTTCCCGATTTGAATAAAATTATATTTATTTGGAAAATAACTATAGGACATTGACAGGCTGCCGTTTTACTTTACTCTACGGACTAAAGTGGCACTTTATGGACGCTAAATAATACTATAATAAAGTGTTTATGGAACAGTCGAACATAATACATAAAGCATAGTTATGTTAAAACACTCAAAAAAATGTTTTTCCACCCATAATTACAGTAGTTCCTGCGCTGCTGCGTTTAGGTATCTATGCCCAATATAAATGAAAGAAAATACATTTACATTATATTTGATGAGATTACAAACATCTTGCCATTTAGTACTTAAACTTATACATTCATTCCCACTTTCACGCTCCTTGTAGTTATTCAATATCTCCACTACGTTATTTATGAAATAACATATAGAAACTCTAAAGATGATGGAATTTGGCTTTCAAATTTAAAAATCCAACAATAGTATGACAAACACCTTCTCAATTTTACTTTGGTTTAAAAATTATAAGAAATTATTTCTGAACTTATTAATTCGATCGTATTCCTTTACTAATTGTTTTAGAAACACCAAGAATATTATTACAAAACAGTATATAAATCTCGCTTTCGGGAAAGTGTCAGCACCTTTATTTATTTTTAACAGTTTTTTTACCGACAAACATTATATGTAGGTACTTAAAAGTAATTTTACACACAGCCATACAATTTGTCGAAATTGTTTCTATATGTTTTAAAAATAACCAAGTGCACCTGCGTGCCTTATCAACTATGTTAATTTTTAGTTTTTCCCTGCGTTTGCGCTTAGCAGCTCAGTGCAGATAAATATAGAATCGGTGGACACGGTGAGACGGTGACGCAACGGTTTGGTGTGAATTTGCGGGATGTTATATATAACATTAATTAAGAACGATTTTCCATACATACTTTTAAGTATTACCATGTAACTATGTTATATTAAAATTATATTGACTTTTATTTTTATTTGTCGTTGTTTTATTCCTGACGGCAGTCTCCAGAAATATCAGGAGATTGTTACAATAATGGAAAGAGAAGTACAAGAAATTAGAAGACTATGAAGGAATGGAGAGGAAAACCAGAGGAACAGACCAATATTAATAGAAATAGCAACATTGAATAAGAAACAGGAGATAATGAAGGCCACAAGAAACCTAAAAGGAAGAAACATCTGGATCAATGAAGACTGCCCAAAGCAAATCCCCAAAGAAAGGAAAAACCTAATAAAATACAGGAGAGAGGCAAAAAGCAAGAGATACACTGCAAATCTCCGAAACAATAAGTTAATAATCAACAATGAAGCGTACACACTGGAGCAATGAGAAAGAACGGGAGAAGTAGAGGAAGCAATTGGGGAAGAGGCAGTAAGAAGGCACGAGACAAGCAAGAAAGAGGAGTGAAAGATTACCTCTAAACATAGGAGATGAATAAATAAGAAAACACATGAGACCAATCACTTATACTGGAAGACGCACAAAAAACTAGTTAAAAAAGGAACATGACTGTCAATAAACTAGACGACCGCTAAGAAAATGGAAAGACTAAGAAAAATAAATCATCAGATACGCCTAAAACAGAAGGAGAATGGAAAATACAGAATGAAAAGGAAACACAATATCGAGAATAAAAACTATAGAAGTAAGAAAGCCAAAAGAGCTAGACATGTATTAAAATTAGGAACATGGAACGTAATGACCATGCTAAAACCAGAAAAAATTAAATAAATCTCAAAAGAAAGAACTAGATATATTATAGATGGTTTGCGGAAAGTTCGTTCTTCACATTTCGTTCCCCACATTTCGTACCCCACATTTCGTTCCCGGGATATTTCCTCTCCCCACATCTTGTACCCGGAAACTTCATTCCCGAGCGAGCTCAATTTGTCTCCTAGATTACAGGGTGTTGAAAAACGAGTGCAGCAATCGGAATGCGGTTAGAAAAATGAAAAATATTTTAATTAATTTATTTATTGTAATAAGCTTATAAGAATAGTATGTCCCCGGATTGAGTTTACAAGAGAGAATTAAATTTTATTTTTAGTTTTACATAAAAATGTTATAGGAATTAAAATTCCTGCTTCGTTTGTAGAGAATTTTAAGAAAATTTTCAGTTTCTCAAAACTAAGTCGGCCGTTACAGTTAAGCAAAAATTTTTTTTTTTAAGTAAACTACCCTTATTGTTCATAATACGGCAAAATATTACTAAGAAAAGTTGTTCAGAATGAGAAATTATGGCCGTATACAAGATATAAGGAAGATATTTAGATTAAACCGTAATTTTTAATTAATAACATTTATCTTGTTCTTATAAGTTTATTATAATAAATAGAATAATTAAAATATTTTTCATTATCTAACTGTATTCCGATCGCTGCACTCGTTTTTCAACACCCTGTAATCTAGGAGACAAATTGAGCTCGGTCGGGAACGAAGTTTCCGGGTACGAAATATCCCCGGAACGAAATGGTGGGTACGAAATGTGGAGAACGAAATGTGGGGAACGAACTTTCCGTATCCCATCATAGATATAGCAGCACTGCAAGAAATACGATGGGAAGGACAGAGTGAAATAAGCCCAGGAAACTATACAATGTTTTACAGTAGAGAAGAAAAGAAAGGAAGAAACGGTACCGGCTTTCATGTAAATATTAAACTGAAAAATACCATCTCGTAACGTGTAAGTTTGGAGCACAACTGGTAACATGCAGTCTGTGAGACTGGCACACCTTTGAAGCGAAAAAAATTAAATTGTTTTAATTATTTTTTTAAATATATATATATAGAGGTTTATTAGGCATATAGTTTTTAGTAATAATAACCGAAAACTTAACGTAAAGAAAAAATTATAAGATAATTTTCAACTTGATCACAAATTGGCAATGTACTTTTTACCAGACCAAGATAAAAAATTAAAACTTTTGATCAAAAGTAATTTTATTTATTTTACCATTAATACAACTTAAAGAAATATTGTAATTCACAGAGACTGCCGTGCCTAGGGGTGGCAAAAAATTCTCACGTAAACCGTAACGTTCCGTCTCACAGACTGCACTGAACTAAAAATAAAACACATCTCCAGCAGCGTCAGTTACCCAAATTTACCAATAATTGTGCGATAGATGGGGCACCAAGAGGAGAAAGATTAGGGGAGATCATTCGCCGAAAAGCGGTACCCCTTTGCTGAAACCTTGAGATTAAAATGATGCCATATTCACAATGAACCGACTACTTGAGAAGAGCCACGAATTCGGAATAGAACTACATATACTATTCATTGATTTTAAGTCAGCCTTCGATACTTCAAACAGAAACACACTGATAGAAATAATAAGGAACTTTAATATTCCTAGTAAACTAACGAAACTAGTAAAAATGACGATGAATAAATCCAAAGCTGTAGTCAGAGCAAGTTTTGGCACAACAGAAAAATTCGAAATAAATACAGGAGTAAGACCAGGCGATGCTCTGTCAGCCATGCAGTTTAACATCGTATTAGAAAGCATAATAAGGAAAACTAAAAACCACGGAAAATTATATATAAACATGACACAAGTAATAGCATATGCAGACGACATAGCTATAGTTAGCAGAACAAAAGAAGAACTTGAAAACATGTTTAAAAAAAAAGTGGACGTGACTACCTCCCTGGACTTTCCCATACTGGAAACTGTTCATATCGTCTTTATTCAACAGTCTTTACAACATATCAAAATTTCAACTCGATGACTCACGTCTTTACCGTGATAAGCGTTTACACTTTCACGTAAATTGATGGTAAATATAAAAGAATGTGTAGTTCAAAACGTGACCACCGAGCTTCTGTAGATGGCGCCAAGTAGACAAGCCGCCACTGTGCTAGTTTATGTATTATTTTGCTCAAAACGGCCTGGAAATTATATTTTCTAGGGCATATAAAATCGATTTTTTTATTTTCGCGGAAAAATATTCTTTGACTCAAAAATATAACAACCGTTAGAATAAAAAAAATATTTTTCAAAAATAGAGGGAGGAGGGGGCCGGTGCGCTTACATATATCCACGAGTAAAATATTTTTTTGCATATTCATATGCTACATTATGCACTGAGCAATTCAGTGAAAACCCCAGCTACCTATCTTGTTTTTTTTATTAATTAAAGGGGTTTAAATTTTCAAACTTCAAAGCTTCGTAGAGGGCGCCACACATAATTCATGAGGTTCTTTAAAAAACAGATCGATAGCCCTTTTCGGGGTCTATCAGTGTATGAAGTTTAAACAAACTCCTGTGGGCAGTTTTTGAGAAATGATTTTTAGAAAATTTCCAAAATTTTGAAAATTTGTAATTTAGGCCCCTTAACATTTTTCAAAACACTTTTTATATTACCTCATGTTAGCCTTCATATACTATTCAGAAAAAAAAAATCAATTGAATCGATTCATCAGTTTTTGAGTAATAGGGCGTTAAACTCAAAATTTTCAAAAAATAATAGCGCCCTTCATTTTAAACCTAGCGAGTTCGGCAAAAAACTAACAGATTTGTCTTATGACCATCTATCGTTATCGGCGATAAAATTTTCAAAATTTTAATTAGGAAAACAGTGATACCAAAAAAACGTGCGTAACTTCCGCTTCCGGTTTCGGATTTTTTTGAAAAGCTTATTTTGTCGATGAATTTTCGATACACCCCCGCATTCCAAAGCGCATCAAAATCGGAGCAATACTTTCGGCTGTAGGAGCGTCACCCACCCACACACCCACCCACAGACAGACATTTTTTAAAAACCACTTTTTTGGGTTCCTAGAGGCCCAAAACGGATATTTCTGTGAAAATCTCGATTTCCAAAATTTTCATGATTCCAAGACTTCCCTATACCTATGGGTATGGGAAAGTAAAAAACTAGATAGGCAGCAAAGAAAGCAGGATTAAACATAAACCAAGAAAAAACAAAATACATGAAAAGTAAAAAAAAACAAGCTCCCAAAATACAGCAAAAATAAAAATTAACAACTACAGCATTGAAGAAGTATATAAATTCAGCTACTTAGGAACACAAATAAGCAGTACAGATACCAGTCAAATAAAAGCCAGAATCAAAGCTGGATGGAGTGCATACGCAGTAAATAAAAAAATATTGAGGCATAAGAGTATTAGCAAACACACTAAGCTAACAATCTACAATACGCTAATAAAACCTATCGTGATATACGCACTAGAAACAAGAAGTGTAAGAAGAAAGGATGAAGAGCAATTAAGAATTTTCGAGAGAAAAATATTAAGAATAATAATGGCTCAAAAGAAAGAAAATAAAACTGACTATTCCGCTCAGATAATATAAACCAATCCCATCATCAATTTTCAACATTTGAACCAATCAGAATCGAATACAGCGAATATTTTGCACTAATGCAATGCCCGGGTATTTGCACAAGTGCAATATCGAGTATTTACGGGAAGAAATGCAAACCAACTAGGTACACAAGAAATTTCAAAAGGAACACTGAAAACTCTTTTAAAATGAATAGTGTGGTATACAAAGGATGACATTTCTTCGAGGAATAGTCTTGCAATATTCCCCGCGTGCAATCTGTATAATTCGAATATACAGAATGCACTAGGGATATAACTACTGATGATGTAACAATAATAAGACCAGTACTTTTCAAGGGTAATACCACAAAAGGTGAAAATTTTTTTAAGATTTTTTTTGTTCACATGCAAATTATTGCGTTTAAATTTCTCAAAACCAAAACTGCGTTAAAAATTCCGCGAGACCGCAGGTCGAGTGGAATTTGAGCTGTTTTCGTTGAGAGAAATTTGCAATAATTTGCACGAAAAAAATTCTCTTAAAAAATTTTGCCTTGAGTGGTATTTGGAAAGATTATTCAACAATATGGGTAGATGACTTTTACCGTGTTCGACAGCACACATTTTTAACGTTTTCCACTATTAATTCAAAACTGGAGCTTAATGTAATTAATTGAGCGAGAATAATCAAGATGCCTAAAATGATATTATGCGAAAATTTAAATGCGTAGGTACGTCTTGACCATCGAATTTTGTTATGCAGTCGCACGCGATAAGCGTGACAATACGTGACAATACTCAATACAATACTCGTCGAGAGGCCCACTTATAAAAATGGGTAAATGCACTTCTGTTTCATACCTGGCCTTGGCGGATTAATATGATATGAGACTGATATTTGTATTGAGATTTAAACGTTTTCATTGCAAATAACTTTTTCTTATAGAATATGCCTGAAAGTAAAATTAAAGGCACTCTCTAGTGTGTCAAACATTTTAAAAAGTATTGGAAAATTACTGCAACATGTAAACTACGGCTTGAATACTATGTCCCATGAAAACTTTTAAATAAATGAAAGAAGTAGTTTTAATAAATGTATTTTTGAACTGAAACTAATATACAGGGTGTCTCAAAAAGAATGGGACACCGATTAGTCATAAATTCCTTACGTTATAATAAATCGATTAAACCTAATACCTAATACCTAATACCTTAGTACAAAGTCCCTTCAGTAAGAAGTTATGGGGCCTTGAAGTTCAAATTTTTATTTTTTATTTTTTTGTTAATTCCCACAAATGCAGCGATGTCGATTGGAATTTTGGTATACATACTTACCATTGTGTAGTGCACCAATAGCAAAAATTTCATAAAGTAGACTTGACACAGTTTCCATTTCGGTTTTTCCTGTAGAACCAGCCTGTCAGTTATGCGACGCACACAATGTCTCCATCCCTTTTTATTTTAAAACCTGCCTGCTATGTGACGCACTCAGTGTTTCCATACCTTTTTTATTTTAAAATTTATAAAACCAGAGGCCCAGGATGCAGCCGCACCAGGTAACAGCGTACAATGGTTTAAAACGAGTTAGTGAGGCATCAGCTTGGGCCTCTGGTTTTATAAATTTTAAAATAAAAAGGGATGGAGACATTGCGTACGTCGCATAGCAGACAGGTGGTTCTTGTAAAATTCAGCGATGACGCATCACTATAAATAATAATAAAACAACAGATGTAGGGGCAACTCCTTGGATAAATATATATCAAACCCGATTTAGAAATTTGTACATGACTTAATTTATATGAAATATTGTATGAAATTGCAAATAGAAGGCTTTTAAACTATATGTTTTCTTAATTATGCAGAAAGTGCTCGTTTATATAGGGAGGCAGGTTGGCCGAATGGTTAAGGCGTCAGATTCAAGCTCTGATCTCGAGAGAGAATGCGGGTTCGATTCCCGTACCTGCCATATTATTTTATATATATTTATTATGAAAGTCTTCATTTTAAGTTAGTTATTCACGACGGCTCTACCAGAACAAACGACTGAGCTCCTTTTCGACTAAAATGGACCAAGAACGGAAGATGTTGATTGTATCGCCGGAATTTGTCCAACGTCTGGCGAGAATACGGAGAAAAATATATGATCACAGCTTGATGACGAAATGCAAAAAGTTTTAAAGTCCAAATTAACTGATCACGATAAATGGAGGCAGTACAACCAAGTTTTACAAAGATTCCTTCATTTCACAAACCAGGCACGGCAGCCAATCAAAATACCTATTGAAACAAGCAGTAACAGCCTATCAAATGCCGTTATTTTATCTACACTTCCCAAAACTTTTAAGAAAAAAGCTGAAGTTTTCCTACGCATTTTGAGTACCTCAAACGATGTGAGCTGGGATCACAAGGGTACCGTTACTATAAAGGGTGAAATTTTACCGGCGTATAACATAGTCGATTTAGTTCACGACACTCTGAGGCCTTGCTCATGTGCTGCTGCCTAAACCTAAACAGCAAAAAGTGCCAGCCCAGACTGGTACTACAGGAAAAACCGAAATGGAAACTGATAACTGCGAATCCGATTTAGAATATAAATTAAAAACACCAGCTACTCATTTAAGTCCACATCAAAAAGGTTCAGTCAGAAAAACGCCGATAAGGGAACGCCTCCAAAAAAGGGCTGTTAGAAAAGCGCCTCTAAGGCAGAGGTCCTCAACATCAAAAACGAAGGGAATTCTAGATTGGGAGCATCTTAAACTTTAAAATGCCACACTGAAATTTGTTCTACGTTGTAAATTGATAGCAAAATTTTAGAAAATAAGACATTCAGCTGTACATTAATTTTTATATTATTAAGTATTATACGAAATAAGAACAATATATTTGTTTATTACAAAGTTTTTGTGTTATTTATTTCTACTCTGCTTTTGTTTTTTCACGAATCTGCAATAATTACAAAATCTAAAGCTAAAATATTAGTATTTGAAGTTATTTTACAATTACAAAGTGTAAAATTTCAAAAAATCAATCTACGATTTCATAATGGTGTCATATAATTTAAAAAATTCTGATTTCTTTTAATTTTAAGCGATACATTTTATAAAAAAGTGTAAAACATTTTCAAAATTATGCTTAGAAATAACTCTAAAATCTGATTTGACATCATTTTCGTTTTACAAAACGATTTATAAAACGAATTGTGATCATTTTTTAAGTGAAATAATGTGAGATGGTGTATTTTTTATCGCTTATTGGATAAAAATGTCGTTTTTTGTATAATTTCAAGTAATATGATGTCAGTTTTTGTAAAATTTTAAGTGAAATGACGGTGGCAGAACATTTTTTCAACGAAATTGCGCGTTCTTATTCAAAATTATGTTAATTTGTGGTCAACATACATATATTTCCACCAAAAGTACAAGAATTTTTGAATTTTGTTTATCGAAAGAGATGATGTGTTCAACGAAATTGCGATTTCTTTTAATTTTGAGCGATGCATTTTATAAAAAGTGTAAAACATTTGCAAAATTATGCATAGTTTATGTAACATGATGTCGATTTTGTAAAAATTTATGTGAGATGCTGTGTAATTGAGTGATTTTTGTTCAATTTTCGTCGTGTGTTGAGTAAAAATGTCGTTTTTTGTATAATTTCAAGTGACATGATGTCAGTTTTTGTATAATTTATGTGACATGATGTCGATTTTTGTAAAAATGTATGTGACATGATGTGTAATTGTGTGAGTTTTGTTCAATTTTGAGTTAATTTTCGTAATAAAAATGAACAATGAGCCTACGTAACTGAAATTTTGCTTATCGAGATGCTTGTGGTAGAAGATTTTTCAATGAAATAGCGATTTCTTTTAATTTTGAGCGATGCATTTTATAAAAAAGTGTAAAACATTTGCAAAATTATGCATAGTTTATGTAACATGATGTCGATTTTGTAAACATTTATGTGAGATGCTGTGTAATTGAGTGATTTTTATTCAATTTTCGTGGTGTGTTGAGTAAAAATGTCGTTTTTTGTATAATTTCAAGTGACATGATGTCAGTTTTTGTAAAAAATTATGTGAGATGATGTGGAACAGAACATTTTTCAGCGAAAGTACGTGTTTTTATTTCAAATTTATGTTAATTTGTGGTCAACATGCATATATTTTCATCAAAAGTATAAGAATTTCTGTAATAAAATGCACAGCGAGTCTACGTTACGGCAATTTTGCTTCTAGAAATGCTTGTGGTAGACGATTTTTCAATGAAAATTGTATAAAAATATTGTTTTTGTCGTTTTTGGTTAGAACTTTTCAGCGAAATTGTGTTTTTATTCAAATCTTACTAAAATTGCAACAAGTTAGAGTTACGTTTGAAAATTATTAAGATATCATATCGATGCCTATCCACGCCAAATACTGTTTTTGTAGAGAATTTGAAACTGAGCTAGCATGAGTTCTCAAAAATTTGAAAAAGTGCACGTTTGGATATACTGCTGGGCCATAATTATATATAACAGCAATGAGATAACATGAACAAGTAAATACAACGCTTGAGTAAGAAAGAGGTAACCATACAAAAATTATATTAGTAGGCATGTTTATACTTGACAAATGTCATAATTAAATTAAGAGTCAAGCCTTCTCGAATATTTGCTACCATGTTTATCTCTTTCTTACTCAAGCAATACGTATTATCTTCTTGTTCATGTTATCGTATTCCATGACGCACAATGCAAAATCCTCTCCAACGGTTTTAAACTGGCCTCTTTTTGAAATTTGATCGAGGAACAAAATGTATTTTCTCTAGTCTCTCTAGCCTTCTTGCACCCAGTATTGGGTATAGACCTCCCTTAACTGTCGCCATCTTTCTCTGTTTTGTGCGATTCTTAACCACGGTAGTCCTGCAATTTTCTTGATGTCGTCGTACCACCTTGTTTGTGGTCTTCCCCTATTTCTTCTCCCTGACCACGGTCTCCATTGTATTATTCTGGCGTTCCATCTGTTATCTTTAGTTCTGGCTATGTGTCCTGCATAGTTCCACTTTAGATGTGCCGCTCTCCCAATTACATCGGTTGTTCCGGTTCTTTGTCGTATCCATTCGTTCCGCCTTTTGTCTCTTAGTGTTATACCCAAAATGGACCTCTCCATAGCTCTTTGTGTAATCTGTAATTTTGATCTTATCTGTTTAGTGAGGGTCCATGTTTGTTCTCCGTATGTTATAACGGGGAGGACACATTGATCAAAAACCTTGGTCCGCAAGTGTAAGGGAATTTTCTTGTTTTTTAATGTATAAGATAGTTTTCTGAATGCTACCCATGCCAATCGTCTCCTGCGTTCTATTTCCATTTCTCTATTTTCTTTGTTTAATGTTATTTTTTGTCCAAGATATATATATGTACTGACGTTCTCTATTGTTGTTTCCTTGATAGCTATTTCTGGATTATTAGGGCACATTGTTTTTGTTTTGCTTAGATTGATCTTCAGACCCACTGCTCTTGATTTTGTTTCTAATTCTGTTAACATGCCCTTTAGGTCTTCTTTATTGTTCGAAAATAGAACTACATCATCGGCAAATATTAAGTGGTTTAAGCGTTCTCCACATATGTTAATTCCTTTATCTGACCAGTCTAGTTCTTTAAATATTTCTTCCAGAGCCAATGTAAATAGTTTCGACGATATTGTGTCTCCTTGTCTTATGCCTCTATTGACCGCAAACTTCCCTGTGCTTTCGTGTACTTTAACAGATGAAGTCGCTTGTTTGTATATATTTTTGATTGAGGTTGTATACCGATAGTCTATTCGTGCGTGGTTTAATCCTTCTATTATGGCCCAGTGTTCGATAGAGTCGAATGCCTTTTCGTAATCTACAAAGGCCATGTAGAGTTCGAGGTTATATTCGACTGCTTTTTCTATAAGTATTCTTACCGTTAGTAGATGATCGCATGTACTATAGTCTTTGCGGAATGCCGCTTGTTCAACTGGTTGGTATTGATCTAGTTTCTTTGTTAATCTGTTTGTAATAATTTTTGTAAATAGCTTGTACAAATGCGACATTACACTTATTGGACGGTAGTTTTGTAGGAGTGATGGACTCCTTTTTTGAACAAAATGATAACTGATGCATTATTCCACATTTCCGGTATTTCTCCTTTTTCTAGGCATATGTTGAACAGAATCTTTAACTTCGGTATTATTATTTCTTCTGTCTCTTTTATCATCTCTATTATTAGATCATCATCTCCCGGCGCCTTGTTATTTTTCATATTCTGTAAGGCATATATGATTTCTTCGTTACTTATCTCGGGTATGTCTTCCGATCCTACATTGATTATTCTCCTATCTTCGTTATTTATGTGTGTTCTTTGTATTTGAGAACTGTATAGTGTTTTGTAGAATTCTTCTATAACTCGAAGTATTTCCTCTCTGTCTCTTATTTCTCTGTCATTTTTATTGATCATTATAATTTCGCGTTTACCATTCTGCTTTCTGAGGCATTTCATATTTTTATTATTTTCAATTACCTCTTCTATTAACCGTTCATAGTTTCTTTCTAGATCTTTCCGTGTCATATTACGAGTCTCCTTTCTGACTTTTCTATATTCTTCTGTGCCATATTTATCTTCTTTATATAGTGTTCTTCTCTCTTCTATTTTCTGTTTAGTTTGTTCGAATTTTGTTTTATACTTCCAGCGATTTTGAGCGATGTTTCTGTTATTGAGGTTGTTATATGTTGGCATAGCTTGTTTATATCTTTTTTAATATGTTCAATGTTCCCTATTTTTTCATTTATATCATTTGTATATATTTCTCTGTTTTCTTTAAGTTTGTCTACATCGATCAGGTTCCTTCGCTTTGGTTTGTGCTTCGATCTTTTCTTCTTTCCTGTTATGATAATTTTTGCCCTTACTAGGCGGTGATCGCTTCCGGTGTTAAAGGAATTTAGAGCTGTTACATCTTGTATTTTACTATTGATTTTGTGGAACTTAGAATATAGTCAATTTCATTTTTGGTTTTCCCGTCTGGGCTTATCCAAGTCCATTTTCGCTGTATTTTTTTGTTGAAAAAGGTATTCATAGCATATAGTTTCTGGTTTTCTAAGAAATTTGTCAACATCGTCCCTCTATGATTTCTGGTACCTGATCCGTATCTTCCGATGTATCTTTCATCTTCATCTTGTTGTTGTCCCAGGATGGCGTTAAACTCGCCTATTATTATATCGTGTTCGCATTTTACTTCTTTTCTCGCGTTTGCAATATCTTCGTAAGTGAGTTCGACTTCATCATCTTCGTACGTAGATGTCGGTGCGTATACTTGTATGATCTTTATCTTACATGAATCTGATATTCCTTTGAAACAGACTATATTCTGGATATGCTCTTTTTTAACTAGGAATCCTACGCCCCACTGGCTTTCGGTGTTGTGTCCTTTGTATAGCAGTGCATTTGCTGACTGTTGAGTTATGAAACCTTCGCCTTTTCTTCTAACTTCTGCTAGGCCTAATATGTCCCAGTTTATTTTCTGTGTTTCGTTCTCTAAGTCATACAGTTGTGCATCGTGCAATAATGATCTGCAGTTGTATGTATCTACCGTGATTACTTTTCTTTTAAATTTTGGTTTTGTCAGTTTCTTGCCTCCCCCAGAATCCATGAGGCGGACTGATATTTCAGTGTGGGATTGTGAATTTTGAACTCTACCCACCTGGGGTACCGTATCTATTTTAGACTCTAACATTAAAGGGGTTTTTGACAATGAAACGCCACGCTTGTCAGGCGGGTTGGCGAGTGGTTAGGAATTATGGGGGACTAGTTTGGGGTGGATGGGATTAAGGTGAAGGTCATGATTCCTCACGGGCTATGGGATGTGTGGGAGATCATGAGCTCGCGTAAGGCAGGGTCGCTAAGTCTCTGAAGCAGGTCTATTCCTTATCAGGACCATAGGAAGTACCTACCCGCTACCTAGTAAAAATTAATATTATTATGACATTTGCGCATAAACTAGATAGCATACGTTCTGTTGGGGCAAATTATAAAAATAAAGTAATTATTTCTATTCATATAGCTTTCAAATTTCGATGGTCGAGCGGAAATTTCCAAGTATATAGTAGGTAGGGACAATGAGAATCTCTGTTGGGACAATGGAAATATCATTAATCCACTCATGCGCGTCACTCATATTATAAAGATAAAATAATTAATTATGGCAAACCCAGTTGCAAAAGCAGTTTTTTAAAATTACTACACCTCGTTTAATACCACAGGCTATGCAATCAAATTCTTATAATTTAAATTTTTGAAAAAATAGTTTGTTTTAAATCTGGCAGTATGACGTCAGAGCAGAGAAAGTAGCTCGTGCCACCGCTGCAGGGTAAAACCGTTACGTTTCCCGTGACGAACAATGCAAAATCGTCTTCAAGGATGTTTAAACGAACAAAACGCTGTTAGTCACAACCGCCCGCATGTCTCAACCTATTTTAAAAAGGGAACTTAGAAAAATCTTGCGAAAATTGAAAATGGCCGCGCATAATTTAAGCAGAAGCTAATGCTTAATTTAATCAGTATCACGGTGATATTATAATGAACTTTGAATAAGGTAATGCAGTGGTTTCGCTATATAGTAGGATAGGACAATAGAAATCTCGTTAATCCATTCAACTCAATTATAAAGATAGAATAATTAATTCTAGCATATCCAATTACAAAATCAGTTTTTTAAAATACTACCGCTCATTTAACACCGCAGGCTATGCAATTCCAATCTTATAAATCATATTTCTCAAAAAATAGTTTGTTTAAAACAAGGGATCTCGACACGCAAGTGTTGAAGTTTTAATAGGACTCAGTTACGTTGTCTGGGTAGCTCAGGTGGTTAGCCCCTTAGACTCGTAATACTGCGGTCGCTGGTTCAAATCCCATTTGGGGGCAGACGCGAAAAGCTTTTTTAAATTAAATAAATGCGAGAAAACCAAGATGGCCGACACCCGGGAAGTTTAAATTCAAAAAATTGAACTTAGAAAAAATCTGTAAAATTTCAAATTCAACCTGACAACCGCGAGAAGTGCGCGCGCAGAAAAACAAAGATGGCCGACACCCCGGGAAGTTTAAATTCAAAAATGGGAACTTAGAAAAAAAATCTGAAGAATTTCCTATAGTAATTCGTCGCGTAATTCCGGAAGCAAATTAAAAATGGCCGCCGCGTAATTTAATCAGTAGCACATATGTAAATTACATATCGAACTTCATATGTGATTAATTAGATGAAAACGCGAAAATTAATTAGATCAAACAGCGGATTTAATTCGCGGTCAATTAATTTAATCGGCCATGAATCAATTAAAATCAGTGGGGGCGTGGCTTAATCGAATTAAAAGGAGTGGGGGGCAGCGGCCCTCCTTCTACTTATATACCGTGCACTCATCATTGACAATATCGTGGATTCAATATACCTAATCTAAATGATCTGACCAGTTTGTTATTTATTACTATACCTAAATATTTCATCCTGGCTACACATTCAATTTCATTACCATTGATATTTACACCGGGAACTTGTACATCTTTATTTATTTGTTTAAATTGCATACATTTAGTTTTGTATATAATAATTAGAAATCACATTCTCTACCTCCTCAACATTATCAAAACTATACAACAGTACAGTATCATCTGCAAATGTGTAATATCTAGCAACTAACCCTGCATTATTCAAGCTGAGAACATAGAGAGAGCAGAAGAGAGGCCCCAGGACAAAGCCATGGGGAACCCTACAAATTCACTTACATTATGGTCTAATTTAACATATTGCCTTCTGCTATATTTTGTAGAATATTTTTCCCAACGCTTGAGAAGTGCCTACTCAGCTGATTTACTGTACCTAACTGATCACTGACCTCTCCGTTACCTACTATAAGTGTCACTATATGTGTCCTTTTACCTTTTTTTTCACTTAACTGATTATGAAACGCCACAGTTTTTTTATTCAGTTCTACACGCTGTCCATTTATTTCTATTGATTTTATTATTGTTGTTATTCTATTTTTCAACGTTTTTATTGTAACGTGGTACGTGTCAATCAGATCATTATAGAACTACTAAGGCAATATTTGGCAATCCTAATTGTTTAAGGAAAACAAAGGGCGGATTTTTTTCCTCGCATTGAAGTGTTTTGTGCCCAATAATAGCAGGGCAGATGAAATATGTTTAATATCGCAAATGAGTAGCAGGTAGGTTGTCTGAATGCCGCTCGATTACGCGAGGGGCGAGTCGCCACAAGAATCTTGTAGTTAATGTATCTCACATAAATTCAGTTCAAAGTAATCTGAACCAGTAGAAATGAGAGAAAAAGTAACATCAGTGAACTAAAATTATCTGGAAAACAATACTTCCACAATAAGATCCGAGACTCTGGGGGAATCGAGATTTTAACGTGGTACGTGTACGAAGACAGTATTTGGCAATCTTAATTGTTTAACCAAAACAAGGAGCGGAAATAGTATATTACGTACCATGAACTGTAAGTGATACTTTTGAGGTCAAGACTAGAAAAGTTACTTACAGTTCGCGATTAGTACATTATTTTTTGTAATACCTGTGAAAATCAAACACACGTAGTAAATAATGAGTTAAACTTGAATTATTCACAACGACCTGTCAAAAGTTCGTTTTTATATTTTAATAAATTAAGGAATTAGCTTAAAACTGAATCAACCAAGGCGTAATAGATAAACAATTGAATCGGTGACTATTAAAATGAACTAACTCCATAATCTCGACATCTTGAGATTTATAAGTATTGGTATATTTTCAAACCTTGTGGATCGAATGGTGATAGAAGGAACTAACTGCGATTTGATGTTACCTTGTCTAGTAATTTAAATCGAGTTGGTGGAGAAAGGAACTAAGAACCTAAAATGGCCTACTACCAACACTGAAGAAAATAACTAAAATGTATGATACCATGAGTTTTGTAATTTTCAAACAGTTTTAATTTGGTATTAAAGGGAACTAACTCCATCGCCTTTTTTCAAATTTTGAACTTACTATGGCCCTATCTAAATCAAATCTAAGTTTTAGCTGATCCTTGACTTAACAACATTTTATCAGGCAAACTAGATTTTCATAACAATTTTCAACAAGGTTGTGAGACAAACTTTTGTAGTTTGCCAAAAACTAACTTTTCTGGAGTTAGTTCCTTTCAACAATCACCGATTAAATTCTGAAAAATTTGGTACTTAATAGTCACTTACAGTTGAAGGTGGACTGTAAGTAAATATTATGGCCAGTAGCCGTGGAAATTATTAAATGAATCGTAAGTTCGACTTACTCTAACAAAATGTTGTTAATAATGATCAACTGTCCGTGCAGGTATTCCAAAAGATTGTTTTAGCAATACCTGTACTGTAAACGTGTCTCTATATTTGTCCCTTAACCTTATCTTTTCACTAAAGTTCCACACTCTGATTTTTAAGCGACTTTATTTTATTTGATATTCCACTTTTCAGGGTTTTATATTCACTAAATTACAGTATTGTCCCTATTTTTTGAATGTTTTTATCAGCCTGTCCTTTTGCTTGATTAATTGTAATATTTCGCTATTGACCCACATATTATTCTCACGACATATTACAACTTTTATGTACTCTGCTTGGGATTTACAGATGTTAACGGTATCTGTCAGCTTTTGAACAGACTGTGTACTATTATTTACTCCGATTAAATAGTTCTCTAACCTTTAGATGATTTACATCTACACATTTCATTTCATTTGTAAATTTTTTTTTGTACAATCTAACCATTATATTAAAAACAAGCCTGTTATGATCTAATTTTATTTCTAAGCAATTTACACTTTTTGTGATCAACCGATACATAGTCTGTAACGCTAGCCTCCGCGTAAATTATAGTTACACAATAAAAATGTGTTTAATTTACGCATCGCCCAGTCTCGCGTTATCTCAAGTTATATTTCTCCCGTAATGATAAGCGCGCAGGGACCGACGTCACGTCCAGAGATAACAAGGTAGTACCGAGTCGAGTCGCGCGCCGCTATCCCCACTCGCTATCCCCCACTTGAGAACTTTTCCAGGGCTCATAAAAGGAGCTGCACCGTTCAATCGCCACGAGATTCCAGCAGATTTTCCCAGAGACTCTCCAGACCCCAGTCCGACTCCCGTTCCCGATCATCCCTGATTCCCTTCCGGTAACCGTGAGTAGATAACCAGACCTGTAAAGAATTCGTTTGAAGTGGAAGACTTCTCTGAAAACCGACTCCACGAATTCTTTCCCGCTCCTATAATAAAATCCCTGCAATTCGTTTGAAGTCGAAGACTTCTCTGAAGACCCACTGCACGAATATCAGCCAGTCCTGTAATTAATGACCTGCAAAGAATTCGTTTGAAGTGGAAGACTTCTCTGAAGACCCACTGCACGAATTCTTCCCGCTCCTATAATTAAATCCCTGTGATTCGTTTGAAGTGGAAGACTTCTCTGAAGACCGACTGCACGAATTTTAGCCATTCCTGTAATTAAAACCTATAGCTTGTTGAGAGCGGCCACCTTCTCCTAAGGTGTACGCCACGAACATAAATTGTTCTCCTGTCGATTTTAATTCCTAATTAAAATAACCCGCACCCGACTTGCAAATTTGTATTCCTGTTAATTTCAATTTGACATTGAATTAATCGGCACCTGAACTTGAAACTAGCATTCATTATAATCTCCAGACGTAATTAAAACAGCCCGCACTCAAGCGTTAGACTTATAATTTTAATTCATAATTGAAACCGCCCGTACTCGAGCCTCAAATCTAGCATTGGTTGTAATTCCAATTCGCCAGTCGAAAATAGTCCGAGCGCACGAAATTTCCCGGCCGGCTTTGGAGGAAAAGCGGCCACATCGAGCTCGCGGTCGGACTATGAAATTAAAGTCATATTTATTAACGCAATGCGGCGTTTTTAGCTTACGCGTCTCCAGACGTCCCTAAATGAATTTAGAGGCAGTACGCCGTGCTTAACCCCGCGTCCTATCAGTTAAATCTCCAGAATCGTGATATGATTTATTGTATAATTGGCGGACCCTTTAATTCTATTTTGATTCCAGCTACCTACTCCGCAGGGACAGAAACGGAGTTTTTTATCAACCGCACCTGCAATGCCTGGCCGACCGCCCAGATAAAAACGCCAGTTATCTGCGCCAGCCGTCCACACGAATTTATCGTTGTAATTTCTTGTGTATATGAATGTTGAAATATGTAAGTGTATCATAGGTAAATACATTAAAATTGTTTAGTTGTATTCCGATGGTGTTTTTGTATGTTAAACTATCATATATCTGAGGAACCAAAATTATCTCCGACTGTTTAATAGCTACCCGACGAGCGTAAAGTTTAACAACCCTTATGAGAAGGGCAAGTGTTACAAGTCTATAAGATTTTGGGATTCAGGGGTCACTCGAGTGACCTCTACGCTTATATTATTTTTTATAGCATAATTATTCAACATTATGAGATTCTTGAAATTTTGGACATTAACGATGCTTTAGATCTAATAATTTAAGGTTAAAATCCCCTACTATCACATCACATTTTATTTACCATTCTATTTTCCGACTTTTGAAAATCGTAACGATTTTTGTAAACAGTATTAAAAACGTAACATTTTATGTAATATACAAGCTGACCCGGCAAACATTGTTCTGCCCAAAAATAATTTGTTTTTGTACACACATCTGAATATACGTCAAATCGCACCATAAATACACATTTTCGTTAATATCTTGACTCCAGCACCACCTACCGGGTTTATTTTTTGTGTAAACATTTATTTTTATGTAACCGACCTATATTCCGAATATGAGCTAAATCGCACCATAAATACACATTTTCGTAAATAGCTTGACTCAAGCGCCACCTACCAGGTTCATTTTTTGTAAAAACGTTTATTTCTACGTAACAAACATATATTCCGAATATGAGCTAAATCGGAACATAAATACAAATTATCGAAATATCTCGACCCCAGCGCCACCTGTTATAAAATGGTTGTTCATAAGCCTTCGGGGGTGTGCTCACAATAACTCACCCAAGTTTCGTCGCAATCGGATGAATGGTATTGGAATGCATGCTGGACAAAGAAACATTAATTTATATACAGGGTGTAACATAAATGTGGGCCGCTACTTCAGGAGCGTATTCGAGTCATCAAAATGATGAAAAAAGTTGAATAAACATATGTCCAAAAATGAGTCGTTTTCCTGTTACAGTCATTTTTGTGTTGAAACTTTAGATTATTTACGAAGAATTATTATTTTATTTTCAGCCATAATGAAATAAAAGAATTAATTATCCATGGAGACATGACACGGAGGTGATTAGGGTTTCCAAGTCCCGGGACCAAAAGTGTTTTCGGGACTTACGAGTTAAATTTCAAGTCCCGGAACTAGTCCCGGAGATCCCGAAAATGATCCCGAAAGGGAAATAGTGTTCAGGTGAAATTTCCGAATGCAATTTCCAAAGAAAAACAAGTGTTTTAAGTTAAATAAAGTATTTCTGTGCTGATAATTTGTGTTGGGGCTCGCCTACAACTTCATTGCTTTCTTCTGGTACTAATAATGTCTGTCGCTCTACATCTTTTGCTTTTGTTTGAACTGCAAAGTGCTTGTGTAATCCTTTCGTCAAGCTGCCTCTGATTATGATAATTTTATAGGAACAAACTTTACATTTTGCCAATTGTTGATATCTTCAGTATATAAAATTGTTGCTATATTGACTTCAAATCGTTATTTTTTAATGTAGAATGAAGGTAGGTTCCAAATCGGAATTCATTCTAATTGTAACGCTTTAGCAGACAAATAACGAACACATTTAAAACCCAAAAATATAAATTATTCAGCTTCTTCGTACATAATTTTGAAAGTCTACAAATGTAGTTACCTTACTGTTACTAAATAGACACACAAATATGCGTAAAATATATCTAAATCCAACAAAAGAAACAGACAAATACATAAATAGAAGAAGATATGCAAATGTGGCTGAAACAACACACATGTTCAATTCTAACCTACCGAAAACAATACCTCTCCTGCCTACGCAAATAATGCAGAATGTGCAAGAGGTATGAGTAATACGCCGGTGAATACCCGTCCTAATTCTCTGATATCGAGTATACGCACGCATGTTGACATTTCCAACACGATTCAAATGGGATCACTCTAAATTTGACACTTTATATTAGAACACGCTTTGCCGTAAGTTTGAATGTCAACATAACCTTGAATATCTGTTACGATCGTAGAAAAAATAGCATCACTGGCGATGTTAAAAGCACTCTGCTTTGCGTCGTGCTCTTAAACTCATCGCACGTGCTTTAAAGGCGTACTTATACACTAGTATCATAATATACCTTCTTTGCAAGTGATCCTTACACTGTCAAATTTAAGGGATATAGGAAACATCTACAAAAATATTTCCTAGAGAAATAAATTATTTACATCTCGCATTTATTACAACTGACAGAATGCCATGTCTGCTATTTGGTTAACTCGAAGAAAATCATTATCGCTCGTACTATCATGCATTTTTAATCAGAATTTATTCACAAAGCTCACAAAACAGCACTTGCAATCGTATTCACGCCGTGCGGTATTTTTGGAGCGGTGAGATTGCTAACTCTCTACGCTTAAGCAAACTCTCTCCTCACCAAAAAAACCTCACTTTCATCTCTTGTTGTAAAATATACTAATTTTAACCTATGGATTTTAAAAAAATATGCCTTTTTTATTCCTTTGTTTCCTTAAATTAAAATAAAATCAAGTGTATTTTGTACATTTTTGATATTCTTAATAATTGTTGACCAAATGAATTCAAAATTGTCTTTGCAGTATCTGTCCATCACCATAAACCAAGTATTGAAACATATCCATAAGCCAAACAATAAGCACTTACTTTTCAATAATCTTCTCGATTTTTAGAGTTTCTGTTGTTGAAGTTGAATCACTTTGTATGTTGCGGGTGTTTTGTTGTTCAGAAGGAGATTTTTTTAAATGAAACTTCAGGTCTGTGTTGTAGTCCTTAATTAGTTGAAAGGGGTCTTAATAAGTTCAATAAACATTTCAAAGGGGCCTTAATGAGTTCAAAAACGTTATATTTAATTTGCAGATCCTGCATCAAATGCTATTGCCAAAGAAAAAAAGGTGGGACTACTCAAAAAGACTGCCAACGATACCATGCGAAAAAGCCATAAGTGTTTATTTTGCAGCAAGTTAAGTGCAACTTTGTCTTGTCATATCATCCTGATGCATGGCAATGGACCACGCGTTACACTCCCACAAGAAAAACATCCATTGTTGTTGATACAGGTACACACCCCATAATTGAATACACCGGTGCAAAAAGGAGGCACCTCCATGTTTACAAAATTTTCAGGGGAGCAAAAAAACTGATGTGAAAGTAAATTCTGAATTTAGAAGATATTTTTCATTTTCTCATCAAAGTTGGTCTTATATCTTTCAATTTCTCGGAAATTATACTTTTTTTTGTCCCACACCAAAATAATATTTCAGAAAAAGAAATTGGAGCTACCTCTTTCTTGTTCCGGATAACCATATTTGGTAGTACAAACAATAACATCTAAAAACGTCTGTAAAAACTATTTTTATTTATTCATTAAATATACATAGTTGATTCCGGAGGCTTCCACAGCCATTGTCGTTAAGTAATAAAGTATACATAGTTATAACCACTATTACGTTAAACTTGCATCGGCATCCGGAATATTTAATATACTTAGCTTTTAGAGCTATTCCGTTCTTGTCCCTCACACTTAAGCTTCTCGTAGAACCACATACAGTCTAGTGAAACATACTTTCTTGCAAGTTTTTGTACTCGAAGAGGTAAAAACCAGAACTATTTCAGTGCAAAAAGGGGGTATCTCCGGAGCTGCCTCCTTTTTGCGCCAAATCAGTATTGGGTTTTAAGAATATTTTCTATCTTATCCTCGTATAAAACATGGGAGCTGCATCCTTTTTGTACCAATCGAACCGGCTTTTTTCACTTTACTAATGTCATTGAAAACCCTAAAACATATAAAATGTGGAGCTGCCTCCTTTTTGCACCGTCTTCACACTGTCTTCAATTGTTCTACAATAATTGCTCAGTTTTATCTTCAGTGTGCAGTTTATTTTAAGCATTGTTATATTTTCTTCATAGTAATTCGTAACTGCTTTACATTGATTACACTTGCATGTAAATTTTGTACTTCTACTGTGCGTTTTTAAAAAATATATATATTAAAATGTTCCAGGTTCGAATGTTGACAGTGGTTGTTCAATTTTGAAGACCCCTAAGAGTGAAAACTTCAGGACAGATATTACGAGTGACTCTTCACCAAGTCCATCAGCCTCCGAAATTAGAATGCAAATGAAAAAGCGTCCTTGCAGTGTCACTGATGGCAGAAAAGATTGATGCCATTGGTCAAAACAAGAGGATGCTAAATTGTTGAAGCACTTTAAACACCTACTAATACAAGGACACAAACCTTCTAAAGCAGCACTACAAAATGTTCGTAAGGCAAATAAGAATGTCTTCGTTGGCAAAACATACCAAAAAACTTATGCGCATTTAGTGTATCTTATTCGAAAAATACCTTAAAACTAAAAATCTAAATTCTCGTAAACCTGATGCATACTCTCTTACATTTAAGGTGCATATTTATTTATTTATTTAGAAACTGCAATTTTGCTCAAATTTTTGGTTTGGAGCATATCTGCCTTTTGCATTATTCACATCTGTGGTTGTAGTAGTAAGTGCTTACCGTTAAGTAATTAGACGGAGGACCTGCTACAAATATAGTTGCGTCATTTTATCAAGAAAATATTCCTTGCAATTATATTATCTCAATATCGCTGATAATTGATTTGGATCTTGGCCTGGTTTTCGATGGTGGAGAGGGCTGCAGCAGTGGTGAAAAGGGGTAGAGAAGAGATCAGCTAGGGTGGCCTGAAATTCGTGTTATATATTGGGCAGTACTGAACTGTATTATTGGTGGCAATGTCAGTGTATGTCCAATTTGAGGTTAGCAGGTTAGGTTGTGTTTGTTATTTAACACAGACTGACACAAAACTTAACCTCCTAATCTCGAATTTGACATACACCGACAGTGCCACCAACAATACACTTCAAAATAGCCAAATCAAAACTGCCAAACTTATGACACATGTCACAGGCGACGCTGATTATAAATTGATTTTATCTCTTGGTAAACTCTATTCACTATAGTCCCGGATTGTCAATGTCAAAAACCAATTATAAAAAAAAATCCTTTATATCATGGTTAATACTTTTAAGTCAAGCTATGGGTAACTAGAAACAATTATTTAAGCTACTAATGTCAAAACTATAAATTATAGGTTATATTTCGAAGTGAATTAAGCAAAAATAAATAAAAGTTGCCAGGTAACAAAAACCTAAATTTTCAAAATTACGGTTTTGCGATGTTCAACCTAGTAGTAACAAAAAAAAACCAATCGAAATTCAACAGCGCTACCACAAAACGTCATTTTTGACAATCCGGGACCATAGTGAACAGAGTACATTTCAATTTCTTATGGTCCTTGAGAAGGGTATCCCCAGTAGGTCATATTTAGTTATGTGAAAATGACCTGACGACATGTCACGTTTACTTTTTAAATAAGGTTATACTTTTTTACATTTGACAAATACCGGTATAGCTAAAAATATTTGTCAAACGTCAAAAATTATAACCTAATTTACAAGTATATACCTGACATTTTGTCAGGTCGGTATCACATAACCAAACATGACTTACTGGGGATACTTTTTTCAAGAACCATAAGATATAGAAATATCTATACCCCTTTGCGCCCCTGTCGTAGCTCTCTCAACCACTGGAAACCAAACAGACTTCCGAATCAATTATCAGCAATGGAATATTTTCTTGATGAAATGACGTAACAAATTTTGTCGCTGGCTCTTAGACGAAATATGTAACATAATCTCATATCAACTGCTATTGATATGCACGCTTAATAGTTTACTAGAAAATGTAATTTATAGATTTTTATGTACTAGCTTAATTATACAGGGTTATCAGTTTGATTAGAGATAATTTAAAATGTATGTAGCTCCGCGTTTGAGAGATATTCAGAGATAATGTCATCATCATATGCACAAAACAGGAGTTCTACATATTCTAGTTAGGTGAGCCAATTTTCTGCCCAAGATCATGAAACGAGTCTACAAACTGGTAGGTACATACAATCCAGCAGTATGTGCAGTGCATTTTGTGGTATGAACAATTTATTCTAAAGTGTTATGTGTGCGAGCTTTGATGTGAGTGTGGTGTCAGAAAAGCAGCTAAGTACGATGACATGCAATGGTATCAGTCGTTTGAGGAAGACGACAGTGTTTCTGATATTCGAATGCTGTCGTATGCCTTAAACGACTGTTACCATCGTACTTAGGTGCTTTTCTGATACCGAAGTCACGTCTAAACCGTCTTTAAACACGTGCAACACTTTGGAATTGTTCATACCACAAAACGCATTGCACACGCTACTCGATTGTTGGTACCTACCGCTTTGTTGATTTTTATTATGATTTTAGGAATACACTGGCTCAGGTACCTAGATCATGTAAAACTCCTATCTTACCTCTAAAATCATGTTCATGTGCACAACTAGGGTATGGGTTTATTTTCAAATTATGTGCATATTTTATCCAATTCTAGTTTGTTTTATTATACAATCATTAGAATTATATTAGTTTCAAATTTCTAATTGAGGTTGCGTATAAGTTTAATTTACTATTCGAACTGATTCAATTGTTTACTGTCTTCCTGTTTCTTAATTAGTTACAAATGGTTACATTTTATATTAATTTTTAACAGTGTATGTCTACATTTGTTATGTTAATATTTGTGATGTGTACTTACTTTTTACATTTAAAAATAAAACTATTCTAACACGTCTAAATTTGTTTATTTTTTGTCATCTGATGTTATCTTTGATAGTGTAGCATATGTTACAACCTCAAACTGACAGTAGCTTGACGATCCTATTCTATTGGAGTAGTAACAATTTAATGAGAGTGAATTATATGTCGCTATTCACTTGTACCATATAGCTATTTTTAATTATCACCTTTTGCACCTTATTTCTTATTTTAGTAAGATTCAAATGCAAAATACAAAAAAAATTGTAGTTTATGTAAAAGCAGGCTACCATTGTTCCACTTGCGATTTGCATGTGGTCATATGTGGATGTAGCATTTATGTGAAAAAACAATTTTAGGTTTTTGACGCGTGGTGGAGTTGAGTACTAAAATTCTGAGCGATGTAGCGCTATGCAGTGTAGCACTAAGCAGAGAAAACCATTATTATTATTATTATTAGTATACAATCATATAATGTTGTATATTATCTACTTGATGAAATATAATGATTCCAATAATGCAATAAAGTTTGTTATGTCATCCACGTAATAGTACGAAACATGAAATAAAACTTGACAACTTTGGCCCGCTCTACATAATAAGTCAAATTGACGCTATTTTGAACTTATACAGGTTTGATAATGACTACTTTTTCGGTAAATAGAAAGAGAAATGAGACACAAGCCCAGAAGCTCGAAAAAAAATCTTAACCATTTCACGCTCTCCTTTCGCATTCGATATCTCGACAAATATCGCTCGTGCGCAAAAAAGTAATACAACATAAATTGTAGAGCATTCAAAATTCTAAAATATATGTTTACATTATTTCCATATAATGTTAACGGGAACCGATTTATCGCAAAAAAAATCAAACGCACTCATTTATCAAGATAGCGGAAATAGCACATAGGAAATCTTGGTTGACAACTTGAAGTTAAGCTTTGCTGGATCTCACCAATACCCCAAAAAAGAAATTTCAAATTTCGCTTCACTTTCAAGCAAAAATGACATAGTGACTGGACTACTATGCTATCACGTTAAAAAAGGAACATCCAAATACTAAACTGAATAAGTTATTAGCAAACAAATAATTACTTCTATGGTCAATATACGAATCACCTTCGTGTTTTACATTTTTTAATTGGTTGCGTCTGCCAGAAACGCTAAACACCCGTATTCATAGTCGTTCGCCAGCGGCTCGCAGGCCAGTCGCCGGAGTTTCGTTATGAATAGTATGTTGGCGTCACTGTACGTCTATGTCAAATTCGAGGTTATCAGGTTAGGTTTTCCGTCAGTTTTGACAGAAATTGACACAAAATCTAACCTGCTAACCTCGAATTTGACATAGACGTACAGTGCCGCCAACATACTATTCATAACGAAACTCCGGCGACTGGCCGGCGAGCCGCTGGCGAACGACTATGAATATGGCTGTAAACGTGGTAGTACTAAATTTGGAATCCTACTCACAATATATCGAGAGATAAAAAAAATGATCCTCAGCGGACTGTGGAAATTCAAACGCATAAATAATATGTTGGTAGCAGTGTAAGTCTATGTCAAATTCGAGCTTGGCAGGTTAGATTTTCCGTCACTTTTGACACAGACTGACGCAAAACTAACCTGCTAACCTTGAATTTGACATAGACTTACAGTGCCACCAACATATTATTCATACGTTTGAATATTCATAGCCCGCAGATATAACTACAGGCTAACATACAAAAAAAAGTTTGATATGATTGGCCCACATACGTAGTAGATGTGACGCTTGAAACATTGGCTACTTTGAGCGGTTTTACCTTTACCCGCCCCTTAATAAAACTTTGATCTCTTGTAGTTAGGTAACTAAATGGAATACGACCTATGTTCATATAACATTTTTTACTTAAAATGACCTCCCCAACAAACTGTTGAAGTTTGGTCCGCCCGTTATAAATCACCCTGTATAATAATTGCAATTTTTCTAGAGTAAATTGTTTTAGATATCAATAATAAAAGTTTGCACTTTTTGCACACTTTTTGGGAAAATTGTACATGATTTAAATTTCTCAATCAGTTCGGAGTAATGGCGCGCGCAGAGTAGTCGTTGAAAATTTGCTCCGGCTTTAAACGCTAATTTGAGTGGTTTTACAGAACAGATAATTATTATTTAGATCATATTACTAAGGTATCAGTGCGCCTTAAAAATTATCAAAGTGTTTGCAATAATACCAACATAGGCAACGAAAAAAAACTAAGCAAAAGTTACGACCAGGTCGCAGTCGCAGAGCAGCAGTACGGACAACGAGCTTGTGGATAAAATTATCAAGGCTGTCACAGCCAGCATACAAGACAAAATGGATAAGTTGAACGAAAAACTCGCGAAATTAGATCTGACAATCGATACACTAGAAAAAATTACAACAACAATTCAAGAATGTGAGGCAAAGATCAACAAACTGGAGGGAAAAAACGATGCGCTTGAGCAATATACGCTCAGGAATAGTTTGAGGGTCCACGGAATTCCAGAAAGCGGAAATGAAAATACCGATGCTTTAATCATATCATTTTTGAAAACTAATTTACAGCTGGATTATGGTTTGGAAGATATTGACAGCAGCCATCGTGTTGGGGCCATCAGTCAAAAAGGTCGGCGTCCAATACGGGTTAAATTTATCTCATATCGTAACAGGCTTGAGGTGTTTTTTAACAAAAAATTGCTGACGGAACAGGATTTGGCATCACCGAAGATTTGACGAAACTTCGTTATCAGCTCCTGAAAACAGCGAAGGAGAGATACGGCAAAAATGTATGGTCCAGCGACGGCAAAATTATCTGGTTGAATAAGGAAGGCCACCGAAGAAGTGCAGTTTGTGTGATTTACAGTAATTTTTCTGCTATTACATACTTTGTCTGCGGATAAGTGGTATTCGTATCAATAATACATTTGCTCGCATATCCACTTTACTTTGGAAAACTTGATTTTGTTGCTAACTTTAATTGTTTGGGTATGAAGATTTGATGACGTGTTAGATTACTGTTATAGTTTTTTAAGTTGATGTTATTAATATATAATATTTGTTTATATGAGTAGTGTTTTGCTAATTCGTTGATTTTATTGTTATTTTTAAAAGACACATCTTATTTAATTTTCGAGTTGTAGATATATTCCACGATGTATTGAACTGCTTCTTTTTTTTATAATGTTCAATTGATTTTGTTTGTAATACAATAGCGCATTAAATCTTAAATTTAACTGAATTTATTAAATTAATATGCTTTTAAAGACAACTCAAAAGTGTTTTGGAACAACTTAAAATCTGATCTAAATATAAATGCGGTAAAGAAAAAAATCCCTCCTGACATTAACAACGTGAATGTGTTAAATAAAGGCTTTATCGATTCTATATCTAAATTACAAGCACATAATGAACATCTAAGGAACTTTTACCTCACACACCGCAAAAATTCTGTTAAAAGTTTACTGAAATTCAAACCGGTAAACGAGACTGATATTTTAAAGATAATTCTTTCCATCAAAACAACAGCAAGCTGAGGAGACGGTATTACAATTTCTGTCATTAAATATTGTATCCCATTTTTGGTACCGTACATAACGTATGTTGTTAATTATTGTTTTAAGTATTCGGTATTTCCAAGTCAGTGGAAAAAAGCTATTATTACTCCCTTGCCCAAAACATCTTCAGTAAAAGAAATAAAAGATTTGCGACCAATAAGCATATTACCGGTTCTATCAAAAATTATTGAGAAAGTGATCGAGTAGCAACTTCGTTCACATTTAGAAAGTAATCAGATTATACCAATTAACCAGTCAGGCTACAAGAAGGGACATAGCTGAAGTACTGCACTCTTGCATATAACTGATGACATCATTTCAGCTACAGACCAAGGCAAAATAACACTTCTTATTCTGTTAGACTACTCCAAAGCTTTCGATACAATTGATCACAGTGTATTGTTGTCTCTTTTACACTATATAGGATTGGGTCCATATGCAATCATACTCATGACTAATTATCTTTCCGATAGATATCAAGCTGTTCGAGTAGGTGGTGGTCTGTCGGAATTTTTAAAGATTGTCTCAGGAGTACCACAAGGTTCTATTCTCGGGCCCATTCCGTTCAGCATTTATATTTCTAATTTTCCACTAGTGTTAAGTAACTGCCAATCACATTTTTATGCCGACGATTCTCAGTTATATTTTTCATTTCAGCCGCGTGATGTCATTAACGCCTGTCGAGCAATAAACCAAGATTTGTCAAACCTGTTGGATATATCTGAAAAGCACACACTTCAGCTTAATTCAAAAAAATCAGCAATATTAATCTTTGGAAAATCAAATCAAGTTAATCAAATCAAAAACCTTGTAGATATTCGAATAGGAGACGACGGGCTACCACTGGTTGATTCAGCAAAAAGTCTTGGTTTGACTCTGGACTCATCATTACGATTCAATAAACATATATTGAATTGCTTAAGGAGTGCATACTGCAATTTAAGGCTACTTTTTCATAATAGATCAGTACTTAGCATTAAACTTAAAACCGTACTTTGTGATTCTTTAGTTTTATCAAAATTCGATTTTTGTGATACAGTTTATGGCCCCTGTCTGGATTATAGAGACAAATACCGAATACAAAAATTACAGAACTCATGTTTGCGCATAATTTTTGGAATTAGGAAGTTTGAAAGAGTGTCTTATAAACTTTTAGATGCGAAATGGTTAAACATGTTTAGCAGACGTGTTCTGCACAGTACATGCCTTTTTCACAAGATTCTAATCAGTCCTTCACCACATCTTTATGACAAAATTACTTTTCGAACTGATGTACACCACCTCAATTTGCGTTTCAGGGGTATCATAAGTATTCCCAAACATTATTCCGAATTTGGTAAACGAAGTTTCTCTTATTGTATTGCAAATATTTATAATAAATTAAATCCCGAATTAAAAATGTTACCCCTGAATCGTTTTCCATCCTCTATTAAAAAAATCATTTTAAACAAACAAAATGAATCGCTTTAAACTTAAACGTATTCTAGATTTTCTGCAACTTCACTAAGAACTCCAGCATGTAAGAGATGCAAGGTCAGCAAATACAAAATATTATTTTTTTCAGTTACTCCTACCCGAGGGTTAAGTGGTAGAGCGGGCTATAGCCCGAACGTCGCCCTCTTATGCATTACAATTGTCCATATATCTTTTATAGTAATTATAATAAAGGCAATTATTATTATTATTATTATTAACTTTTTCACATAGTTGCATTTGAATAAATTTAAAAAAACACGATAAAATATTAAAAAAGAAAACTATTAAGAAAATTAACTTACTTTAGTCGGAGCTATTGCATAATCAGTTATAATATCACAAGAGCATCGAAAATAATCGATTATTTTCCGAGTAACGAGACGTAATCTGCGAAAAACCACGAGAGCGCAGCTCGAGTAGTATTTTAAGGATTACGTCGAGTTACGAGTGAAAAATAATCATTATTTTCGATTGCTCGAGTGGTATTCGTTACGATTATATAATGAATAGACCGATAATAATAAATTATTTTATTTCTTAGGTTGGCATTGTTTGTGTTAGTGGCACTGTTTATGTTGGTAGCACTGTAAGTCTATGTCAAATTCGAGGTTATCAGGTTAGGTTTTGCGTCAGTTTGTGTCAAAACTGACGCAAAACCTAACCTGCTAACCTCGAATTTGCAATAGACAGTTACTACATCATGGCTCTAGTTTATTATCATCCATTATTTTTGCTTTGTTTGACAAACCGAAACACCGAAATGATTATACCACGTCGTCAAGGGTATATCCGTTTATCTATACCTTGTAACTAAGTAAAATTCTCAATTACTATTGGCCAAATTTATACTGAGTTGTATAATCAGAAGTAATACTCTAAGTACTTCGATATTATCGGGTTATATGTCGATAACTTGTTGCACAATAATAAAAGAGTGCCAGTTTGACAGGTTAAATAGTCCGACCGCGTCAGCGGGAGGAGTATTCTGTCAAACTGACACGATTTGTTATTGTGCAGGAAGTTTGAGACGTATAATATGTTTGAAGTACGCATTGTATTCGATTTGATTATTTTTTGAGTAAATTTTAATATTAAGATCAAATAAATATTTTAGTGGCAGCTCGATTTGTTTGTATTAACCTATCTGAACGTCATCTCCATGAAAACAACATCAAGTTGACAAAAGTTATGTATTGCGTCGCCTAGTGAAGTTACTGTAGTATAATCGATTTTGTATAATCGAAATTATACAAGATAACTTAACTAAATCCAGCCTTCTGATTGGTTGAGATCGCTACTAAAAAAATAATCAGTTTTATACTTTTTCTAGGTTTAGACAGGCATAGT
>CALNHX010004044.1:0-136028 GCA_940337035.1 Agriotes lineatus
ACTGTTACAATAATGCCTTTTCAGTGTTTCTGGGCTCTGGGCGCATGTTTTGAGGTCACCCTGGCCTTGGTCGTCATGCCAACTTTGGGATGGCAGTGGTTGCTTGCACTTTCAACGGGGCCTCTGCTAGTATTCGCCTTGGTTTGTCCAGTAAGTTTGCTATTTATTGTCTGTTTACAAAACTTGTTCAAAACAAATTTTTAAATAAACCTACAAATAATCTTGTTTTTACAATGTATCAGAAATGCAGTAACTATTCACATGAACCCAAATTTAGTAAACACTTAAATTTGCATTGCCATCACACATAAAAAGAGTAACTTGAATTATTATGTTGCCAACCCAATAAAAATTTACTTTGGAATAATTTTGTGAATAGATATTAGACCTTCAGCAATCATTGTTTAAAATTACTTTTAGTGGCTGCCTGAATCTGCACGATTTCATGTGGCCAGTGGGCAGACGGATAAAGCTCTGGCAACTTTGGAGAAGATAGCTAAAGACAACAAAAAGCCAATGCTGCTAGGCCGATTAGTGGTTGATGATGCACATACTCAGTCACCCCATAGGGGACGTTTTCGAGATTTGCTGGTCCCATCCTTGAGGGTTACATCTTTGTTATTGTGGTTTATATGGTATGGTTGTAAGCCCATTAAAATTTACCTATCACACGTGTATAATATGAACGATGTTTTTAATTACCAACTGTTGGCTGCATGTGTTTAATTTTCATACCGTTAAGTTTTGAGGTTATCCTTATAATCGTTTCTTTCTGTTATTGTAGTAATCAAAATCAATTTGTTTGAAGAAGTGCTGATGCTACTCTTTAAGATAAACTATAACTTTAACCTTTAAAAGATTACAGCCACTCGATCTCCATTCACTTATTTACGAAAAACAGACAACGACGGTCTATCACTGTTCAGGTTATGTTATTGTCAAATTTTAAAAATTAATTATGTGCAAATGTCGTCGCACATTTAGTCCCAAATTTAGGACGTATTCTAAATAAAATGTATTTATGATTTTGTCATTTTTGTGTATGCAGCTGCTGTCTATTCATTTTCAAGATAGAGCATGCCAAAACATTGGTTGCTGCATGATCAACACGCGCATTCGTCGGCAACTGCATTGGATTGATCCGTCTGTCGTATATTGTAGCGTCTGCACAGGTGCGGATTGCATGCCAGTTGAGCTTGCAATCGGCTGAATTAGGACGTTTTGATAATATGTCGAGCCCCAATGCCGATAACGAACTTGTTGCAAATGTAATATGTCCTAGTCCCCCATGAAAACGAAACAAAAAGAGTCACTTCAGTATAGGTACAAGAGAAAAATCTAATTTTAAATGTTTATAAAGCGGAAATGTGGGAAAATAATGCGGATGTTGTTCGCGATATTGTTAATAAAGTTGCCAATACAACTAGAGTATGTTGTGCCTCTGTATATAACAAAAACTCTCAGACATTCTTGGCGCCAAAAACAAATCAGAATCGTAACAAAGGTGTCGATGCCATAGATGATTTTGACAGGAATGTGGGAGCCCGTTAGTCATGTGGAGCTGATACTGCCCTGTTCAATGCAGCGATCATGTGAACAGCCTGTGTAATTGTTTTCGTGTGCTCTATCATGGAAATGAATGGACTTTAGTTTTAAAGGTTTGAAGAAATTGGAAATTGTGGAAAATAAATACTTTTGTCATCTTTACCTGGACGATGGAAAAATTGAACTTCTAAGAAAATGTTAATTGTAGAAAAATTAAATATATCTAAATCAGCAATAATTATTGTGTATAATAAATAATTTTTCTCCTAACTTTCTTTTACAATATACAGGAACCGGCAACGGTTCAGGGGTGGAAAATATTTCAAAAACTATAAGAGTTACATAAAAATCATGTTTATAAAGGTTGTAGATATGAATGTGGTACACATTACTAAAATAGTTTTGATTATATAGGATGGCTGAAAAAAGTTTGGCAAGTCAAACAACTGTTTCTTAGATATGCGTGTTTGAACATCAAAAAAACTATTTAAGCTTCTCAAGACGTTTATATCAAGGGATAATAAACAAATGTTATTATAACGAATTTAAACACTTGGAACTCTCTGAGCACAACAAAAAGCAGGTTAAAAAAATTAAAATCTTACCACTGCTGAAACCAGAAATAACAAAAACAAAAAAACAGGAGAAACTTGAATCTGAAAGGCGATTGAATTTAGGGCTAGGAAATGAAGTATCAGCTCATCAAAAGTACCTTTCAAAAATACTGAGATCTACAGGGTGTTCCATTTAAACAAACCGCAGTAATTATGTTTGCAAATTAGGAGCAGGATACCTGCTTTTGTTTTTTTTTATGTGATTTTATTTAATCCTGAAATTAATTTATTCCTGCATATCTAATTTTTATATGTTTATTATTTCTTGCATAAACAATGACTGTATTTAAACCTGGTTTTATGTTAAATTATCATTTTAATGGCGGTTGTTTATCCCTTGAAATAAAACAACTTAAGTGGCTTAAATTGTTGTTTTATGTTGAAACAGTCATATCTGAAAAACAGTTGAATTTAGGGGTATGAAGTAACATATAAAAAGAAAGCTCAATATGAGGGCTTTGAAAAATACACAGAAATATACCAGGCGTTCCATTCGAAAAGAACCGAAAGTATTAAATTTGCAAATGTTGTGCACCCTGTATAGCATTAATACTTACAGCCACTATTTTACACTTCAAAGCTAGTTCACGAAAAATATAATTTTTTGGTAACGTTTTCCATTCAACTGCATTTCATTAAGTTACAGGAGCCGCCTGATATTCGGATTTTTTTTGCATGAAATCGTTAATATCTCCAAAACAGTTAACATTAGACCCATACAACTTTATATCAAAACTCTAACAATGGTATTAAATATTTTCAAAAAAGGTTTTGCGTAAATTGTATGTTAAACCTGATTTTGTGTCAAAACAGGCTTTAACATTGTTTTTTGGAGTATCTCAACATCTGATTTTTTAGGATGGCTTGTGCGTTTTGCTACTATGGTTTGGTCTTAATGACTACTGAGCTTTTCGAAAGTTCAACTGACAACTGCGAAGAGAACCAGAGATCTTACTCACGCATCGAAACTTGTGCTGCAGATTGCAAGCAGCTGCAAACTACTGACTATATGGATCTATTGTGGACCACTTTAGCTGAATTTCCAGGTAATTACATCCGCTAATTGATTGTTAAAAGCTCACTAAAGTGTTTTAGGAATATTCGCCACGATTTTTATTATCGAAAGGTTTGGCAGAAAAAAAACCATGGCCGTGCAATTTGTTGTTTACGCTATATGCGCATCGTTTTTAGTAGTTTGCACACAGAAGTATGTTTTTTAATGGCTAAAGTTAGAAACTTAATTCGTTAATTTCAGGCGAGCATATTTAACAGTGATGCTTTTCCTAGCAAGAGGTATTATAGCCGGGGTATTCCAAGCTGCGTATGTGTACACTCCTGAAGTCTATCCGACTTCACTGCGTGCTGTTGGGGTTGGTTCCTGCAGTGCTATGGCCCGGCTAGGAGCCATGGTTACTCCTTATGTTGCACAAGTAATAAGTTCCTACTTGGATTATTATTGTCATTATCACAAATGTTTTAGGTGTTGCTGAAGTCGTCGGTAACGTTTGCGACTACCGTTTATGGGGTTGCGGCACTGTTAGCAGCAATTGCTTGTCTAATTTTACCTATTGAAACGACTGGAAAGGAATTATCTGATACTGTACAACAGCAACAACAGCAGTATCAAGAGCAACAACAGCAATATCAACAGCAGCAGCACCCTCAGCAAGCTCATAATGATGTTACAAACGAAGATGAGGACAATTAATGTGGGGTGTGCTTGGAGAAAATACCCGGTGCTTTGAACTGAACAGTATTTGCTTAATTAATTAATGATTAAACCAAAGTATTACTTTAATTACCAATCCTTTACTTTAAGCATTTACCATTTTTGATATTAGGTAATTTTGTTAATTTTGTACCTATTTATTAATTTTATTTATTTGTACTTTTGTAATTTTATGTCTGTGTTATTTATTACTGACAAGGTGCAGGGACTTATTAAATAAAGTAATATTTAAAGAAGTGGTATTGTTTTTGCAAATGCTTGGATTTTTACAGTGCACAAGCAAACGGCGCGCTACGCGCACGTGAAATAGAATACGCGAAAGGTCACGCTCCGATCCGAGCGCTCAGATAAGAAAAACAAATCCTAAACAAATATAAACATCTGTGAAGCCGGAACGTGAGATTTTATTTTGTGCCACGGACACACATTAAGGAAAATTATATTATAGATATCAATGCCAAATTTTGCGTAAATTATTATGACTAATTACAAAACCATTTCGTTACAAGTAACCTCTTTTTATTTCATTTGTTGTGTATTGGTAAAAATATCGAAGAGGTACTGATAAGTAATGGTCACTTTCAATTTAAGAGAGTGAAATCTTCTAACGATTCTATAAAGCAGTATTCTACAAATACAATATTTGAAAGGTAATTGTTATGCTACTGATCACAGTGCAAACCAATAATTTAATATTGTAAAAGCATCATGAGATAAAAAAAAGTGTGGCTGTTATAGTGATAACAGTTTTGAAAAGCTTAATATACAGAATTTACCTTCTCAAGGATGTTTGTGATCAGGGCGTAACAACCAGAATTAGTGCTGTGTGCGAGCATCAATATGGGCCCACGCTTTTTATTAACTCATTTACACATAGAGCAAAACACTATAAAATTTTGTTGTGATTTTTTCTTAATTGGTAAAAATTACAAAAACAAAAAGTTTTTGAAAATAATATTTGAAATAACCAACATTAATCAATAATTATAGAGAAACTTTAAAGTACCTAAAGTACGTTTTTTTTTCTATAATAACTGTCAAAGTGTTACAATGTTGGTAGATATTTGATTAAAAAGCTAGGAAATTTTTATACCTCGTGTTGGTAGAACTTTTTGATAATTATGGTTATATGGCTAATTTTGAATGTCAAAGTTTCTTAATTTGAGTTCTCAACAAATTTCTTTTTTTAACAGGGAATCATCATCATCAATAAAATCGGATAAAAAAGAAAACCAAGAAATATTTTAAATGCATAAAATGAAGCAAGCGATATTAAATGATGACATATCTGTCAAAATGACAATCATTTTTTAGTGGAAGAAAAGAACTAAAAATGTATGTACCAACATTATTAAAACTAGGGACCCGCAGGAATGCAACTTAGTCCCTAGAAAGTTGACCTTGAAAATTATTATAGAAAAAAAAATTACTTATGTAGATATTTGTTCCATCAAGAAGTATTTCTTATTTTATTCTTATAAAAAAACCTTTAAAATACATAACAAACGAGTAATACGTAATCAAAACTTTTTATTTGAGCAAATATAAAAACTATTTTTCTGAATTCTTTTTAGTATATTTATTTTCAGTAAAAATAAATTCCAAAGCGGTTAATCGTTCCTGGTCGATAGTAGAGTGCAGATAATTTTTGATCAACGTTAATTTGCAAAAGGAACATTCTGCTGAAGCTGCTACTACAGCCTTATTTGTACTGGGTGTCTTAAAAAGAAATACATCTAGTATGCTTTGAATTTCCCATAAAACAATACCAATAAAAATCTAGCCACATATAAAAATTTACATGCGACACAACATTTATCTACCAGAGCTCGGTATTTCAGCGTAACATCAAAGAATGATACATGACCTGGATACAGGTGGTGTGGACCGCAAAACTCAAACAATCCCAATCTGCATGCCTCGATACGATGAACAAGCTTAATCATTAGTGCCGCCTCAGGTCTGGACATTCACAGATGTACTACCATGAAGTGGTCACGGAGCTAGTTTTAGAATTTATAGGTTATTACAAACAGAGAAGTGTTATTTGGAACCCAAAAGATTCGCATAATTTTAATAAGAAGAATGATGCATGGCAGGAAATCGCAAGTGACACTTGAAGATCGGTTGAACAATGCAAAAAGGGGATGGACTATCTACTCTCTGCTTTAAGAAGAGAAAGACAAAAGATGAAAAAGACTAGGGGAACTCGTACAGGTACATATATATTTAAAAAATTAACCATAATAACCTCTACATATGTAAACGTAACTAATTATCCATTTACTTGATATCGGCACTGTCAGTGCCAAATGTTTAAAAAATGTCTTGACTATACTTCCAAAATAATGTGTTTTTTATTAGACTGTACATTAAAATGTGAAAAATAGCAGTGGTGCCAACATACTGTCAGTTTGATTGTGCGGATGTCAAGTAAATGGATAATATTATCCATTCACAAAACTCATGAACTGTCAAAGTCAAATTTTTTAAATATTTGCTGAGTGTACCTGGAAATTACAGTTTTTTTTAGAATATACTATCTATTCACAAAACTTGTGAACTGTCAAAGCGCTGTCAAGTTGGTACCTTGTTTAAATTTTGTTTTGGAACTTCTGCTTGCTGATTTTGGAAGCACTGAAATGTTTGAAATTTAAAAACTTGACTTACGTGACACTTTCTTGTAAAATAAATAATCTCCCAATTTCTTTAATTTTTGTGCATACACTTCAATTGCAATGGAACAGAAACGAAAGAGGGTTTTATTATTGGAAAGGGAAAATGGCTATAGTTGATTATTACAAAGAAAAACTAGAAGAAAATAGTTTTGACTTTTGACACATGTAATATAACTAGTGATGGGAACGAATGAATGAAAACTATCGAATAGTTCGATAGTCAACGATTATTCGAATTATTCGATAGGTAAAACGAATGAATGGTTTTGAATGAATGGTTTTATTCATTCGTCATTTACGCTATCGAGAAACAATCGAAATGGCAAATGAGCGAACTGGTAACGCGATAGGTGGCGCGATAGCACAAAGCCCAACGGAACGAATGAATATTATTCATTCGGTTTTCGCCGGTTACTACCTTTCGAATTGCAATGTACAGCGCTTTTGCAGTAACTACAGATTATTTGATTGCCAAAACGAAAACCCAAAATATTAAATGAATCGACGGCTACCCATACATGCCCGATTGTCTATTCTAAAACACATAGGGCCGGTTGCAGAAAGCAATGTTAAGTCTCGTGTTAGCTAACATCGCGTCAAAGTGAACAAATACGCATCAAATTTTGTTTACTAATGTATTAGTTGCCATAAGCATTTGAGATTTGATTCGTTTTTGTTCACTTTGACGCGATGTTAGCTAACACGAGACTTAACATTGCTTTCTGCAACCGGCCCATAGAGTGCACCGCTAAAGCGAATTAGATATCCTTTACACTAACCTATTATACAGAAAAGCAAATTAGATATTGGATCTCCCATTTCACATATCGCAACAAGTATTATCAATTATTATCTTATTATTTTAATGGTATACACCTTTAAATACATTTTGAATTCTAAAGCGAATATGATATTCGAATAAATGCATTCAATAGTTAGGAGCATTCATTTAATAAATAGTCTTAAGCAAATGGCGCAAATAGGGAAAACGAATAAAAATATTCGAATAAATTCATTCGATAGTTGGTACTAGTCATTTAGTAAGTATTCGATAGTAGAAATCATTCGTTAGTGCCCATCACTAAACATAACCTTAACTTTAAATATTACTAGAAATCACTAGATACCAAGTACATTCCCAAGAAAACTGTAATTACCAGGTACACTCAGCAAATATTTAAAAAAAAATACATTGACAGTTCATGAGTTTTGTGAATGGATAATACATCGGATCTAGTGACTTCTAGTAATACTTAAAGTTAAGGTTACGTTACATGTGTCAAAAGTCAAAACTATTTTCTTCTAGTTTTTTCCCTTTCCATTAATATAAAAACTTTCGTTTCTGTTCCAGTGCAATTGAAGTGTATGCACAAAAATTAAAGAATTTGGGAGATTATTTTTTTTACAAGTGTGACAAGTTTTTAAATTTCAAACATTTCAGTGCTGCCAAAATCAGCAAGCAGAAGTTCCAAAACAGAATTTAAACAAGGTACCAACTTGACAACAGTTTGACAGTTCACGAGTTTTGTGAATGGATAGTACTAGTTTGTTATTACATTGCATTTACAGGTGCAGACGATGTTTACAAAAGCACATGGTTGGTATTTGAGAACTTGAAGTTCCTCCTACACACCCGGTCGGACTCTGAATACTGTAAGTATTGTAAATAGATTTCTTTGTGGTATTCGTTATGAATAGTGTTCGGTACATGGCAGTGACAACCAGAGTGGTCTCACTATAATTGTATGCCTCTTTACAGTCCTTATGCATAATTGTTTGCCACTCAACTCTGCACTCATGATTTTCATTGCCTGTTTGAACACTTTGTCAGCATCATCATCATTCTCATTTTTGTGTGTTCACTTAAATTGCTTTTTCTTCTACAGTGTGTGTACTTTTCAGATCTTTACGTTTTAGAGTCCCCAGAACCCAAAAAACAGGTTTTATTGGTCTGTGTGTCTGTTTGTCTGTATGTCTGTCAACAGAATATCTCAAAAACAAAAAGAGGTTTGACCTTGAAACTTCATATATAGGTTTTGTGTACTATCTAGATGCGACAGCAAGTTTTTGAAGAAAATCGCATAACCGGAAGTATGGTGTTTACTCTTGTGATTTTTCAGTTTTTTTCGATTTAAAAAAACGGCTCTAACGATTTTTGTCAAACTTTATATTTTTATTACATTTTCAGTGTGTATTGATGTGAAATAAATGATTTTCCAGTTGAATGCCTCTAAAATGGGTTTCTTTTGTTTTTTTTCTATTTTCTTTATTCTCCTATTTTAAATAGAACACCCGGTATTATGTTACATTTTTGAATTGAGTTTAAAGTTCTAGAGAAAATTGGTCTTTTCAACTAACGCTCTATTTTCTACCGTTTTTGCAGAATTTGTAATATTTGAAAATTTTTTACATGCTTAAAAATTTAAAATCAAATTTTTGGCTAATTATAAGATCACTGTAAAAGGAAGTTGTGTGCGTGTATCACACCAGATTTTTATACCTGTATCAGTCCCCGCTCGCTATCTTCAGAGCGCAGCGCTTTTATTATCTCTTCTCCGGCGACTTGCGATTTGGGTTGAGCTTATTTTTTCTTCGGCGACTCAATATAGCAGCTCGCTGAACGAGAGATCTACCTTGTGTAGGGTTGCCAACCGTCCTTTATTTCAAAGGACAGTCCTTTATTTCAAAATAAAGTCCTTTGTCCTTTAATAAGGTGTCAAAGGACGCTAAATGTCGTTTAAAACCAAAACATTTATCAGTACCTTAAAAACTAATATTTAAAATAAAAATATGTCCCATTTAATGCTTAATAGTAATTTGTATACCAAGGCACTGAAGTTTACCTTTTTAACACGAATGTGAATTTAGTTGCCGAGGCCCGTAGAACCAAGGCAAATAAGCCATATGAGGTTTTACGATTTTTTCAAACTTTACATTTTTAATGTGTATTTTGTTTTTTTTTTCTTTTGTTTATTAATTTCTGTTTTAAATAGAACACCCAGTATATTACTATTACATTTTTTAATTTAGTTTAAAATTTTAGAGAAAATTTTTTTTTCAACTAACGCTCTATTTTGTAAGGGTTCTGTAGAATTTGTAATTTTTGAAAATTTTTGACAAATGCTTAAAAATTAAAAATCAAATTTTTGGCTAATTATAAGATCACTATAAAAGGAAGTTGTGTGCGTGTATAACACCAGATTTTTAAGTATGCACTCGACTAGAATAACTGTTTGGTTTTTGGTTTATGTTTTAGTTTTTTATTTGTGTTATTGTGTTTGTTAAACAGGACAGACAGAAATTGATGCTTTATTTTTAATAAATACTCACCTTTTTTAATATGATTTTATATCTACTTCTATGCGTATTATTATATTAAAAATATGGTGAATTCAAAAATGTAATAATAGAGCGGGTGTTTTATTTAAAACAGCAGTTAATAAAAAAATAGGAAAAAAACAAAAGCAACTCATTTTAGAGGTATTCAACTGGAAAATCACCTATCTCACATCAATACACATGAAAAATGTAATAAAAATGTAAAATAAAAAATAATCGTTAAAGCCGTTTTTGAAAAAATCGAAAAAACTGAAAAATCGCAAGAGTAAACACTACTTCCGGTTATATGATTTTTTTCAAAAGCTTGCTGTCGCATCTAGATAGTACACACAACTTATATAAGAAGTTTCAACGCCATTCCTCTTTTGGTTTTTGAGATATTCTGTTCACAGACAGACAGACAGACACACGGACAGACAGACCAATGAACAAAAATATGTTTCTTGAGTTCAGGGAACTCTAAAACTTGAAGATTTGTTGAAAACTCAATTTCGAATTTTTGGGGTGAATCCAATACTTCATTTATTGTAAAAGGAAGTAAAAATAGAATAAATTTTCCTATAGCTTATATTAGTATTATTTTCGATTATTTTGGTGAATGCACCAAAAAAAAAATTTTTATAGACCAAAAACGGTTTTTTTTGCGTGGCACCCAAAAAAATTTGAGTCTTCGGCGAATTGCTTGCGGCGCTGGCTTGTCCTTTGATTTTATATTCGAAAGTTGGCAACCCTAACCTTGTGCTTGATTAAGCATTCTATTTCGAGAGCTGTAAATAAATCAGGTATGATGGACTTTCAAATCTTGTTATTCCCATATTAATGAGTCGCATTCAGCTCTTTTATTGTAGCCTTTGGAACAGGCGTTTTATCCCAACAATTACCCTGCGAGGAATATTTCGCCACGATTTTTCTGTGCTCCGGCGATGGGCGAATGGACGCAAGCATTTTTCCACGTCCCGATTCCGGCAGCTCAATCGAAAGCACCATGTGCAGATAGCCCGTTCATTTCGGAAATCTCGTTTATGGCAACTCACGGTCAACGCCAACTTCCAAGTATTTGCCCAGCAGCAGAGGTTAGTGTGGTGAATTGCGACGCCACGCCAGTACGTGAAGAGTTGCGCGCGTTATTAATGTGTTTATATTTCAATAATTCCTTAATTACTAACACAATATTTCAATTTCAAATTTATTGTAAAAGGTGCCCTCAAGCTTAGGTTATCGGTGACCTGGGATTAAGGTTTTTACTGACAGCGATGTGCACATCTCTCGATTAATTCGACAAGTTCAAATGTTTTAAAAACCGACAAAGCAGTTCCTTATAATTATGCGTGGGGAAACCTTCCGTGAAACTTTACGATATTATTTTGTAATTTAAACAATTTGACAAAACATTTACCTACACTGTTTTGATGTTCAACCAATTTTTTACGTTTAATAAACCTTAGTTAACCGTTGTTGGGTTATTCTTTTCTGAATCACTTTCATTCCTGGCCCCCTATTATGTTTTGTAGCTACTTGCAGGGTGTACTGCTGAGCTCCAAATCCGCGACCTAAAAACCGCCGAATAGAGCTAGTTCGGCCCACACTGTAAGTGTGGTTATCTCAAAAATCAATCAATCTGGGTTCTGGCGGTTACAGATTTATTACCCTGGCTAAGACGCAGGTTGGCTCTTTTTTGTGACATGCTTTGATGCAAGAGACGTGAACTTGATAACAAGGTATAAAATTAAAATTGTTTTACGAACTCGAAAATAATTATTCCGAGAAATTATCCCGACCGCCGACCCAATCCCGCGGCCCAAGCCACAGGAGGTCCTGCTCTTCGCCGGCCGGAGCACCAGAATTATACCAGAATTCTTCTAGAAAATTTAGATCCAGCTCCCCGAACGACATCCCCTACCTGCTCCATTAAGTTCCTAATAATTTATTAATTTAAATTGGCGCATACCTGGGATTCGGGACGCGTCAAAACTGGCTAGTTCGTATTCATGAAGCTGCAACACTTTGTTAATTTCAAATAGCGCAAACCTGAGATCGGGCTGCGCTACTTGGAAATAATTCAGTCCCGTAGCTTATTCATTTCAAATAGCGCACACCTGAGATCGGGTTGCGCAGTTTGAAAGAATTCAGTCACGAAGTGTTCCCAATTCCCTGTGCTGCTTTAAATGATTTCCATTCTTGAAGCTTTCCTAATGTATTAATCCGAGGCAAAACGAACCTAAGATCGGGCTACATTACTGTAAATAATTTGAAATCTCGAAACTCCCCCATAACTTCGCCGCCGCTACAAGCAGGTGGCCGGAACTCGGCGCCGCAGTAAAGCTTCCCGCATAATAGTCAATTCCCCCAGGTCAAAATTCACATACCTCAAGCTTCGTGGTTACTCGACCTCGACACGCGCGAGCTATCCGTTATCACCAAGTCACATTCCGCGGTCGCGCACGTGGGAAATGAGCAAGTCCATCCAGGTGGTATTTGAAAATCTATTTGATATCATTAAATAACTGATAACATCTTGCTTTCATTAACAACCCATGTACTCGCACTGACATTTGTTTACATTCGCATTACTGCCAACCTCTGCCAATCAACCTCGGAAGTTCCAACGACTGTCAAACAGTTGAGAGCCGAGACCGCCCCTGCCATTTGAATTGAATTTTATTTTATGCTTACGATTTGGAATAGTTTATATAATATTGATTTATTTTTTACAATTAAAGTTTGATATGTACTATGCAAGACAAAAAAAATGGTACAACTCTTGATAGAGATTTTAGAATAATTTGATTAGCTAAAACGAGGCTTTGAACAATTACGTTTATTATATCCATAGCAACGACTAAACAATTTGACGGTTAAGTTTGAAATACCTAGCAAATGTACATATTAAAACAGTTACATTCACAACAGACCGTACTTACTGTACCAGTTTTTTTTCTTGCATAGTACATAGTGTTGAATAAATGTAATTTCTGTTATTTTATATTCTTTAAATTAGTCAAGGTATAAGTAAATCGAACCTGGATCCAATAAGAGCTAGCCCCTTATTTGAGGCAAAAATTAATTAATGCTAATCTACTATAAATACACCAGGAAGCGTTGCATTGTAGATATGTTCTTTTGCAGTTGTCTAAATGAGATAATTCTTTATCCAGTTTACATGTTCTAAAAATTCTCCTTACAAGAAATACTCTCGAGAGTATTTATCGCAACTGGACACAGCTTAAAGGTGAGACGAAATAGAAATTTGCATATGCATCTTTCATTATTTTTTTAATCTTGCCTGGACTGAGATTTAAACTTATGACCTCGAGCTCAACAGTCCACGGATGTTGTCACTACACCAATCAGTCAGCGTAATTAGGTAACCGGGTAACGTTTATTACTGGTAACGCCAATATAAATTGACAAGCGCATACAAAGAAAAACAAGCAATCTCGCCCAAAAGCTATTCAATTCTTTGCATTCACAAAATGGCGCAAAAATAATTCTAATTATGTCGTTCTCGAATATCATGCTTACATCCAACCGCAATGATATACTAGTCCTTTATTAACTTTTCGACTTTCCTTTAACTCCAAAGCGGTTACTGTCTTCACAAAAGTTATGCAGTCTCATTATACCTTTCATATAATTTTGGGTTGGCCGCAATGGAGAGGTTACAACAAACATTGTAAATTAATAAAAATGGTCGGGGTTGAAAGCTCTAAAAATGAACTGGCTGGCTTCAAAAGGTAAACAAAATATAGATAAGACCAGGATAAATATTGTTACGTTTTAAGTTTCGGGCTATTTAAAAATTATAACGACGCTTCTTGTATTAAACATTTATTTACATCAATTAGACTAATTATTATTATTTACAAACACACGAGAATTATAGAGCCGATTACAAATTACTTAAACTACAGGCGCTATTTCTATCGATACATTTATTTAATATTTACACTGGTTAAACTTCAACTATTTATTTATTTCACTCTTAACACTAACGATTTATTTCTATTTATATGTTATATTTATATGGTTATTTATGTCAATAGTTATATGTACACACGGGCTTTTATTTATGTGGGAGCTTTACACGGCTCTACGCGAATTCCGATTGAACTCAGGACTGCGGGAGAACTGCTCGCTATTCCCGCTCGCGAGTATTTATTTTGCCAGATAGTTCCTTCTGGAAAACGTCTAGAGTTCGCTCGACCTTTCTGGCAACTCTGACGTATCACGCGCAAGGTCGTTTCTGGAATGTTCTGGAAGACTAACTCACGCCGTCTCATGCAGCTGTCTCCAAGGTCGTTCTGCAATGCTGTCGCACGGGACGCTGAGTCATATTTCTGGGGCGACGGCTAGCCCCACGATCGTTACAATATATAATTGGAATTAGTATTATTCGAAATTGATAAACATTTAAGAACAAAAAAGACATTATACACCAAGATCGGGAAGACTACTATTATACCCCAAAGGCCATTTGAGCCGACGATACAAGCTGAGACAACTGTCACCTTAATAATACCAGGTTCATGAATGCATAATAAACCCGGAGTTCCAACTATTAGCATATAAATTATTGCAACAGATTTCATCCGCGAATAATATATGAGGATCATACAAGAAAAAAGGTCTCATTTAATAATATAGCGCTCGTAATCGATTGAGCAAAATGATAAAAGGTGTCAAAACGAAAAAGCATTAATAAGCACTCAAAAAACTATAGACTAAGGTCATTCCCGGACGTACTCGTCAAAGAAACGTTATCGAACCGCCAACCAGCGAGCGTATGTATGTATATTTGGATTTGCACTATTTACTATTCTTAAAAAACGAAAAGTACAGTTCAAAACTAAAAAACATACAAAACGAACGAAATTCGTTAAGCAAACGATGGTTGTTTACCAGCAGTAAAGTTGCAATACAGTTAAATCTGTAAGCAGCTGATGGTTTGTTTACTTCTTACAAAATGGATCGATAATTTTTCGGGTACCGGAAGTGTGAAGAACATACAACGAATAGAGGACGAGAGAAGAAGACGAAAAGAGAAGAAGAGAAAAGAAAATGTCTGAAAATAATTTCAACTGAGCATTTCACCACGTGAAAGCAGAGATCACCAAATCCTACATTAATTGTGGGCGGCCAACATATATTTTACTTCCCAAAATACTATTACAACTTGAGGTAACCAGATATGTGTGTGTACCACCCCTAAACGAGGGGCTGACAAGGCCTCGGCTAGCTTTTTTAACTCTCGGCAGAATATGGCGCGGTGTAAGGACTAGGGAAAAAATGCTTCGGGCTTTAAAATTGAACAGTAGGATTTTTAAACTTTAAACGCCTTGTCATTACTTACAACATAAAAAACAAAAGTAGCTAATTAATAATACGCCACCTACCTTGGGTGCTTCGTTACATACCTAGCTAACTCGTACAGCTAGAGGGGTTGCAGGAAAAAACACAAACTAGTAACAGCAATAGAGGCATTTAATTAAACTCAAAAGTCGCAGTAACACATGAATTATATAGGAAATCGGGGTACTGAATAAGCCTCATGAGAGCCCTCAAGTTAGCCCTCAGGTTAGCCGTCATGCTAGCCGCAAGTTAGCCCATAGGAACCGTATTTTAGCCCTAGGTTACCGGCCAACTGTGTTCACGGCCGATTCGTGTAAAAAACTACTCCGCAGCGGTTTTTCATTTATTAGAAGGCGCAGGGGGATAAAGCCAACGCTGATTGTGCCCGTTTGCGAAATACCAACTCTCTAACGGCTTTTTTTGTTTAAAAACAAGTACGGCTTTAGCCAACCCGGCAATTATATCCGCCAAGCGTGCTTCTTGAAAAATCAATACTAATCGAGCGATTCTACTGTTTTCCAGCGGCCTATTCGAAATCGAATGAAATGCCTGCAAACATGCTGCGACAAGAAAAGTTGCAGGTGTTTATCTCTAAAGACAGACGCTTGCTGGGATAAACGTGAGTTCTTTTGCTACAATATTTAGATATAAGGTGGTCCGAAAGAAGATGCTAAACGCAATACCGCACTATTGAAACGGGTCGTAACATGCGGCAATTTATTTAATTGGGTGTGGCAAGCAGTCAGGGCGTTCCAGTAACGCATTCGATTCCATTAGGTGAAGACGCACTCCGGAATCCACTGAAAAGAGCAGACGGACGAGCTAATAGTTCAAAAGAGACTGGTGAAGCGGAAGAAGTTGACGAGGTAGAATGCGAGATGGAGCGGGAAGTCGATATGGCAACTAACCCGAGTCTCGAGATCAGGAGATTAGGTATTGTTCTGTGATCAGGAGTAAGTTCGCCGATCGCTGGACCGACACGTGATCCAGCTAGGGACCGGCCACGGAGACTTCCGCTCCTACCTAGTGCCGATCGGCCTATCATAATGCTTGCGACAGCGGGGGTAATGCGGACATAGCGCAACATGTGTTGTTTGAGTGCTCGCTGGAGGCACAGCACAGAGGTATGGCTGAGAAGCGGCGAGGCTAAGGTAGCCCTCCGATCTTGAGGAGATCGCCGCCTTCTCGTCGGAGACCGGGTGGTGGAGTGCGATTACTCATCGATCGGGATCAGTTACGGGCGACGAGAGTGTAGAATAGGGACTCGAGTATGGACGAAAATAAGACGTGGTGACATTTTAGAATAGGTTAGTTTTAAGTTAGTTCTTAAACTATATTATCGTATATGTTATAATTATATTAATGTTTAAGACTCTGCTGGAGCCTGTGGTGTTAATCAGACACAATTCGTTGAAAACCACTAACCACACAAATATTTAACAACCGCTAAATACGTATTTCGACAGTTCAACTATCATCCTCAGTCCTTAGTATCTTTAAAGGGGACCGACCCGACAAATTTAGCCGTAGATACGTTCTTCACCAAATCACAAGTGAAAGTCAGCACTCCTGCACATACTAAAGGCGGCATTACGAGGCGTGTGGAGCGACGCGTCTGACGTGTAGTGTGCGAAGTGACGAGGCGATGCGTGCCTGGAACGATCCCGATCTCACGGCCTGTAGAATGACAATTTTCAAGCCGCCTGGACGTGGTTCGCGTCGCACGCTGGATTTCTTTTTCCCATTTGAAAATGTTCAGACGTCGAGAATGAATACTCGGTTACACAGCAGCTACAAAAGAGGAGGAAAAAACGGTTTTCATGGGGTCGCACAACAAAAGTCGGTCCAAGTAAGTTCCATAATTACGCACTTAAAAGTTTTTTTTTCTATTTTTCATTAATGTATTTTCGGAAAGTGCCCATTAGTGTTTCTTTTTTTCTAAATCGCTGATTGTGCAAGTAATACTAAAGTTGCGTTCGATTCGCATCCAGGAATTATGCACAGCATTTCTAGTTTTGTGACCCTCATACTTGAGGTTCCAAAATACTGGTTCTTGTTCGTATAATGTTAAAAATTCAAATATTATATCGTTTGACCACGACATTTTTCCACTTTAAAAGGTAAATGACTACTGAATTTAAAAATTTAACAGCCGAAGATCACGCGCGTGTTACTGCGTACCCCAGCGTTTCACTATGCGCGTGGTGCGTTTTCTTTTAAGTGTGCGAAATTTACCGCCAATCGACGGGAACCAGCACGCCGACTCAAGACAGGCCAAGCACGTCGCTCCACACGTCGTGTAATACGTACATTATTTATACTATGTGACCTGAAGGGCGTGTTTTAAACGACCAGATCAATGACGTATTAAACACAGTTGCCATCAGAAGCTCCTTAAAATTTTGCGCCCACATTTTACTTGTATTGGAAAAAAATCAGAAATTAGTTGCTGTGATAATTTTATATTATATTTTTTGCACAACTAGTCTCAGAACGCACCGTTATTGGCCTATTTTTAGGTCGTGAAGTTGATTTTCTCCACCAAGGGAGAGAAAGTAAAATAAACAATTTTCACCGTGGTAACTAATAAATTGCTAAGTTACCAAATATGACTATTTTAATTTTGAAGTTTTAAAGAGATGTATTGTCAGGTTGACAGTTAAAATATTTTCGAAATTTGTTAGGAATTTAGGTATTAAGCCGTTTGGTAGTGCAAAAAATAGTATATACACCACGGTAGCGAATCCTCTTATAACCTTCGCGCTTTAGATACTTCGCGCTGCGCGCTCAGTATCTAATATGCGCTCAGGTTATAATACTGCGCTTCGCTACCTTGATGTATAATATACTATTTTCGACTACCATTTCCTAAAGGGGGCTATTATTTGACACCTTCCATACGTCAAAAGCATATTGTTATTTCATACTATGCAATAAAAATTTTTTTACATACATCTGTCACTTTATTGCACACTTCTGCCGAAACTTTTTATTAAATTTGGCGAGTTTTCAATTTAAAACAATGAAAATATACCTAACATTATTTTTTATTATACCTGCATTCGAATCGCCGTTTAAAGCACGCCTGAGCGTGCGAAAACAGGCGATTAAAGCACGCCGAACTTTAAAGGTTGTCAAGGAAACAAGATACATATATAGGTAACATTATAACTTCATCGCTATCTTTATTTTGCTGACACGACTGAATGCAACAACGGACGTGGACGAGACAAAAACGTAAACAATTTTCGTAACTATAGTAGCAATATTATTATGCCCTCTCGATTTATCACGACAAAAATTATTTCTAGGTTTTTAGTGCGTAATTTATTTCCAGTATTGCAGGTATAATAAAAAATAGCGTAAAGTATTCGTGGCTAACTGGTCTTTAAAACACGCGCGAGTTTTCGAGCACTCCGGCTACGCCGTCTTGCTCGAAAACTCGCGCGTGTTTTAAAGACCTTGTTATCCACTCATACTTTAATATACTATTAATGAGTTTTCAATTTGAAATTACTTGGACGTTTTGTGATCTCTTTAAGCATAAATATGCGGCTCATTCTTTAAACTTTCTCACCTGTGCAAAAAAGTGGTACTTTAGCTACCCGTTGTAAAAATAACTATTATGCAATAAAGTACGTTAAAAAACCGTTATCAAGTGGCCTTGTATCAAACATTAATTTTTGAAAGTCATGTCGTAACTTAATTTATGGATTGCGTATGCACACAACCTCACTTTGACAACTGACAACTAAAGCGACCGAGCGTTTTGAGTTTTGGGTAGAGCGATGTAATAATCAGTCGTAAGACAAAATCTAGTTCAAAACGTCCAAGTAATTTCAAATTGAAAACTCATTAATAGTATATTAAAGTATTCGTGGCTAACTGGTCTTTAAAACACTTGCTCTATTTCGAGCACTCCGGCTACGCCGTCTTGCTCGAAAACTCGCGCGTGTTTTAAAGACCTTGTTATCCACTCATACTTTAATATACTATTAATGAGTTTTCAATTTGAAATTACTTGGACGTTTTGTGATCTCTTTAAGCATAAATATGCGGCTCATTCTTTAAACTTTCTCACCTGTGCAAAAAAGTGGTACTTTAGCTACCCGTTGTAAAAATAACTATTATGCAATAAAGTACGTTAAAAAACCGTTATCAAGTGGTCTTGTATCAAACATTAATTTTTGAAAGTCATGTCGTAACTTAATTTATGGATTGCGTATGCACACAACCTCACTTTGACAACTGACAACTAAAGCGACCGAGCGTTTTGAGTTTTGGGTAGAGCGATGTAATAATCAGTCGTAAGACAAAATCTAGTTCAAAGCCTTCTCGATGACGTTTTTTAAAGCACGTTAGGCCAATGGACCAATCGGGTGTCAACTTCAACAGAGCGTAAATATCAGAGTGGGGAATGGGACTTACATCTTTGTTCAAAATATTATTATCTTTACTCTTAAAAATGGTCAGTTTTCGTAATACTACGGCCCGTTTCGCTAAATATGTTGGGTAATACTAGAATTTTCCAATTTGTTGAATCTAAAATGAGCTATATGCTCTTTAAACCTAGTACCAAAATTACGACGTGTTTGCCCAATGTATTTACAATCACAATGGGAACATTTAATTTCGTATATTTCAGATTTCCGATCCCCGTACACGAAGCGAACTCCAACCTGAAAACTTACAAGTCCCGTCATACCTAGCCGAAACCTTCTCTAGTTCAGTCAGAGAAGAAACCCACCCGCTGGTTCAGCGCGGTGCAACAACTTTTTTTCTCAAACCTATAAATACCTCTTGAATACGCCTTAAACTTTCCCGAAAACCTCGTACCGAATTTCCGTTCCTCTATCGTGCTGACCAACGCCTACAACTCCCTATTACCTCTAGAATTTCATATAAACAGTAACTGCCATTTGTTTATAGCCATTTTCATCCTACATATAAGGTTGACCCGGGGAACGCCAGCTACCGTCCTCTATTAGGGATGCTCGGCACCCTCAGAGTCGAGCGTGTTACAGTGGCGACAGGCGCAGGACGAGCCGAGGCATCACCAATGTTAGTTTGTTAGTACAAATTGTAAATTACAATTATTCGAAGATTTTCTTTAAAAACTTACAGTGAATAGATATGTTTATTTGACTTCTTCCTTTGAGTGTAGTCCACAACAGAACCCTGGCAACGAGCTACCAAATGAGGCTTAGAATGTAACGGGGTAGAAATAGGATAAACCACCCCATTACGTTACAAGTTAAGAGAAACTAAGGTGGTTGTAGAAATATGTCGTAGATACTCTAGGCGAATATAAGACGAATATGATTTTCCCATGTTTTTCAAACTTAAAGACAGTGTTTTTAGTAAGTGAACTAGTGATCAGCAAACACGTGGAAAATTATGTTGCTAGGTTGCTGTTATGCAATAACATTCAAATTAAATTGTTTAAAATATGAAATCATAGTGGAAATGTAAAACTCTAACTTAAAAACTGGTTTTTCGCATATTTTATTAGTTTAGCCATATGCGGTTTTACCTTTGTTCTCTTTATTTGACTCCTGTCTACAAAACAATAGAAGGCGATATAAAATAAACCACATGCACTGGGGCGCTACGGACAGAAATGAGTCAGATATTCTACAAGTTGCTGTGTAACTACCATTAATTAAAAATTTGAAAAGCAAAAATTATCTTTAACCTTCATGTATGTTTATTGTTTCTAAGTGTACTGTTCTAATAAGCCAGAACAATGTATACAAGATGATTAATCAAAAACAGGCTTTTTGCAATATCATGCAGTTCCTGCAAAATATAAGAATAATTACATGTCGACTTAATGCAAGAATGCACAAATTTTATATTATGAACGCAAACGTCAGAGCATGTTCTTGCTGCAATTTATTTTCATACATTATTTTCCATAGTTTACTGTTTGTTTTTTTTTCGTAATTGATTATCTGTTTTCATAATTTTAACAGTATGGCACCAGTTATAATATAACTTAAACATGGAAAATTATAAATGTGAAAAGGTTAACACTGCTACTATGCTAACTGTATTGTTATTAAGCAAATATGTAGTAACATTTATAAATAGTTATTAACACATAAATATCTATAAAACATTTATTGTGGAGGTTCCGGGTGGTAAATTTTGTAAACGTTATTTTTATGTTTCGGTTGTACTACTTTATTTTTGCTGATTCTTGTTTTACCGATTAAATTAACAGTTCAAAAACTAACATATTACTTGATATCATGAATAATTTTCCAAAAATAGAACTTCGTTAACAGATTATCAAATAATTTTAATTGAAGTTTATATAGGATTGGTTACAATATAATTGAAACATAAAATAAGATGGCTAATGCATTTTCATGATACATTACGTGTACTTAAACAATATATCTTGTATTAACAATGCCATATCTTTTAATGCTTTTGTTTGTGGAAAGCCAACAAATACCGAGAATTACGGAAAAATTTGTAATTGCGAAAAATTCTTTACGATTATTATTATTATTGCCTTAATATTGCTAGGCCAACTGAGTGTGCTTAGTTTTGCAAGATATCTTATTTTATACATGCAATGCGCATTTTGTTGCTAGACCGTTTAATTTGTTGCTTTTTTATTCGCCGAGAAGTAACACAGGGCAGGCTTTATTGGATTTATTGGATTCACCCAAAAATTCGAAATTGAGTTTTCAACAGATCTTCACGTTTTAATGTCCCCCAAACATGTTTTTGGTCATTGGTCTGTCTGTCAGTCTGTGAACAGAATATCTCAAAAACGAAAAGAGGTTTGGCGTTGAAACTTCATATATAACTGTTGTGCAATACCTAGATGCGACAACAAGCTTTTGAAGAAAAACGCATAACCGGAAGTGTGGTGTTTACTCTTGTAATTTTGCAGTTTTTTCGATTTTTTCAGGAGGATTTGTATTTTTGAAAAATTTTTACAAATGCTTAAAAATTAAAAATCATTTTTTTTGCTAATTAGAAGATCACTGAAAAAGTGTGAAAGTTGTGTGCGTGTATCACAACAGGTTTTTTCAAAAACGGCTCTAAAAGCCTCTAAAATGGGTATCTTTTGTTTGTTTTCTTTTTTTATTAACTCCTATTTTAAATATAACACCCGGTATATTATTACGTTTTTGAATTCAGTTTAAAATTTTAGAGAAAATGTATCTCTTCAACTAACACTCTATTTTGTAAGGTTTCTGTAGAATTTCTAATTTTTGGAAATTTTTGACAAATGCTTAAAAATTAAAAATAAATTTTTTTGCTAATTAAAGATCCACTGTAAAAGGAAGTTGTGTGCTTGTATCACACCAGATTTTTTATTTAGATGTATTTAACAGTTTTAAAACATTCCCTGTAAAGTAGATAATAATTTTCACTGCATCTATCTTTTTTCAGTTAATATATTATGGAGAACTAGTAGATAAGTAACAGAAATGTAACTATAGGTATACTAAAGAAATATTTTCCTACTTGATTATGATTATTACATGATTTATTTTCATTTTTAATCGATTTTTATAGAATACATTTTTATTGTAAATTTCGTCTTTCATTTGTCCATGTTAAATAGGTACATAGTTTATAACAATATTAACTCATTTACAACTATATTTCTGATTGGTATTTAATGTAATATTTAATTGAAATCATTAAATTGATTTCTTACATAACCCATCCTATATTTCTAAGTAAAGTTTAAGTAAACAGAGTTGTTTCTTTCATTCTTTTTAGAGCAAAAATCTGCATGGAACCGCCTGCCGATACAAATTACAGCAGTAGTAGATGCACCTCGTTCTGCGGAGATCACCCTGCCGACTTGTTTCCTTCTTCTGGCCAAAACTTTAGAGTTTTTATCTGGGACGATACTTAGAGATGTTTCATCAACATTGAAAATTCTGTGTGGCATGAATGGCGTTTTATCCAACACTGTCTCAAGCATAGTGAAAAAAATGGTAACAGCTGGCTTGTTAAAAGCACGAGCGCGGGCTACCGATGTGGCTTCTGGCAAAGATTATGTAAATCTTTGCTTCTGGTGACCTCAATGAAAGCTCTTGGTACCTCTTGCGAAAACCCTTTAGCTAGTCTTTCCCTGCAAGTTTTGTTTTCTCAAAAGTGGGTGCACGATGCCGTTTTTCACTGCAAGCTGATTTGCAACACACCTGACATCTTTAGTGGTAAGACCATACATGTCGACAATATGAGCTGAAAGCTCTTCTTTCTGCTCTGCAATAAAAACCTGATTTCGACTTCCAAGTTTCTTGAGGTGATCAACGGATAACTTGTTTTCTCCCCTTACTTTATTTTACAAAACCTCTTGCTTATATACAAATTAATTCTACATAACATGATAATAGTTATTTTACAAACCAGTAGTCTATGTTAATGAGAGCGATTAATAATCGAGAAATTTTAACTCGCGATCGCTAGCCATAAACACTTTTAGCACGAGTTTGCTCACAATATTTTTTCTACGGCCTTAATTTTACTGTTATTAATCCATAAATGTCGATTTAACAAAGGTTTGCATTTATGACAGTTATAATTTATGTCATAGTAAAGAGATGGCCTTGACGGCACAGGTGACTGTTTCTGCAACCGGTAGCTGTCAAAGCTAGTTATCAAAGGTAATTATAATAGTACACATTAAACTTTATTCATTACATAATGCTTTAATTATTTAAAAACCCCTTTACTTCTAACGAAAGAAGTAACTAGAATAACTTTATAACCTCACTTCCAGTTCAAAATTCTAAATCAACACCAGTTGTTTACTTTTACCACAAGGGCTAAAAGTAAGCAGCTTATTTCACTTTTAACACCCCGATTTATAAAACTGTCATTTTTAGTGAAACAAGCTAGTGCTCAAAGAAAAAAATATTTAACGCTGATAAGGTTTTAACTTTTAAATGACCAATGTCCATAATTGGCTACAGCTGCAGTTTGTGTCAGTTGTCTAGAAAGAAAATTGCGTAAAGTCTTTGCTGTGTAATTTGTTGCAATACGTTCTGCACAGTTGAAATGCAAACAATGTTGTGATATGCGAGTTTATCGGTTTTGCATGCTGCAAATTGTCTCAAGTTTTTAACCTCCTGGTTTTAACAAATGATTTACGATTATTTTTTTTGAAAAGGGTTAAACACTCACAATTTGTCAATCAAATGTGAACATTACTACTATCCATTCACAAAACTCGTGAACTGTCAAAACGCTGTCAAGTTGGTACCTCGTTTAAATTCTGGTTTGGAACTTCTGCTTGCTGATTTTGGCAGCACTGAAATTTTTGCAATTTAAAAACTTGACTTATGTCACACTTTCTTGTAAAGAAATAATCTCCAAAATTCTTTAATTTTTGTGCATACACCTCAATCGCAATCGAACAGAAACGAAGGGGGGTTTTATTATTGGAAAGGAAAAAAAAGCTACAGTTAATTATTACAAGGAAAAACTTCGCTTAACTTTTGACACATTTAACATAACCTAACTGTAATATTACTAGAAATCACCAGATTCGAAGTACATTCACAAAAAAACTGTAATTTCCATGTACACTCAGCAAATATTTAAAAAATTAGACATTGACAGTTCACGAGTTTTGTGAATGGATAATAAATAATAATTTTGTGTCTGTAACTATACTAACTATATTGTAATATAAAACATGCTTGGAATCGCTTTAAGTCGGTTATCCTGTAATCATCGGAATTTAAGTGCTTGACTAGTACTCCACATTAATCTTGTAATGTCAAAAATTAAGTGATCTAACTAAGTGATCTAATTAAGTGATGTGTATATTTATGAATGTCTCTTAAACATCAAATGTCTTTTGAATTTTTAGTACATTATATAGTTGCATTCATAAATTAGGAACTATTCGAAATGCAAACAATGTTGTAAAATGCGAGATTATCGGCTTTGCATGCTGCAAGTTTTTAACCTGGTTTTAACAAATGATTTACGATTTTTTTAAGGGTTAAACATTCACAATTTGTCAATCAAATGTGAACATTACTAAATAATAATTTTGTGTCTGTAACTATACTAACTATATTGTAATAAAACATGCTTGGAATCGCTTTAAGTCGGTTATCTTGCAATCATCGGAATTTAACTGCTTAACTAGTACTCCACATTAATCTTGTAATGTCAAAAATTAAGTCATCTAATTAAGTGATGTGTATATTTATGAATGTCCCTTAAAAATCAAATGTCAAGTTTTGACCTTTTAGTACATTATATAGTTGCATTCATAAATTAGGAACTATTCCATGGCCATACCAGATGAAAATAATTTTTAATCATACTTTAATATAAGTTAAGTAGTATGCCTATTATCGATTATTTTTTCATGAATATTATGAGTTTTAATCCCAAAGTTGAAAATGCGAGTTCGTAGACCATGTCATGTTTGACAATTGACATCGAAAGTGAATGTACTTTTAGCTATAACTATCACGCTGCCACTTTAACGAAAATAGAGTTTCAAATGAGTTTAGCGAACTCATAATGCATCGGGACGCATTTAGGCATTGTTTCTCCTATTTCGGCACACAGAAACTACAGCACGCTGTGATTGGTTCAAACGGTACGGGACTCGACGCGAATATGGTTGCCAAACTGCCAAACAGCTTGTGTAATTTGCACCAGCGTAAGAAATCGCTAAAATGCAGTATCGTAGACTACTTCTGCCACCTGCGCAGGATCTATCATTTTAGGTTAGCTGCAGTTTAAGATGTGTGTGTACTTAGTACTCACCTAGTCACCTTTCAGACCAATCCCAGCACGCTATAGCTTCTGGGTGCCGAAATAGGGTGACGAATACCAAAATGGCACCGGGACATCCAAAATAGACAACCCAAAGTATACGTAGATGGAAACGTAGTTGTGTAGTATAAGATGTACTACAAATACATTCCAGCTCTAAAGTGCCGTGGCCTCTAGGGGTGGGCGATATTAAAATTTACATACCCATATTCGATATCAAAATTATATTGACAGTTGTCGATATATCGATATTTGTCAGTATATCGATGAATATATTTAAAATATCGAAATGTGTAGATCAATATCGATATTAAATATATCGATAATTCCATATATATACAGTGTGTTTCACTTTACATGGAAGCACCCCTGTATTTTCTTTGTTTTTGTATGAATCGATTTTAATTTTTTACCATTTATACAACTCACCAAGAGGCATCTATTCATGTTCTTGAGCGCAAATGACGTTATTAGCCTGGCCTACTACGATGAAGAACATGGGTCGTATTGTCAATATTTTGCATCGCGTTAGAGTTACAGCAAAAAGTTATTAAGAAAAGTTGTTTAGAATCAAAAGAGTACCCCAGATACCGGGTTTCGTTTAATAATTCGAATTTTTAATTTTTATCCATAAATTTGTCAAAGTCCCAAATTTCAACTTTTAATTTTGGTATCAAATGGTGCCATAGAGAAACAACATTTTTATTATTGTTGCAAACGTCAGTAGCTATTAATAATGGCTGAATTACGTTTAAGTGAAGTGAGGTTATAAACCACAATTTCAAACTGGAAGTGAAGTTGTAAAGTTAATTTAGTTACTTCTTGCATTAGAGGTAAAGTGTTTTTTAAACAATTAAAGCGTTATGTAATGAATACAGTCAGATGTGTAGTATTAATAATTACCTTTGATAACTGACTTTGACAGTACTGGCTTCACAAACATTTACCTGCGCGTCAAAGCCTACTGTTTATTATGACATAAATTATAACTGTCGTAGATGCAAACCTTTGTTAAATCGACATTTATGGATTAATAATAGTAAATTTAAGGTCATAGAAAATATATTGTATGCAACTCGTGCTAAAAGTGGTTTATGCACGAGACATGTTATGAAACTCAGCCTTCGGCTTCGATTCATAATTTTCATGTCTCGTGCATAAACCTCAACTTTTAGCACTTGTTGCATAAATAGCTATTAACAAAACAAGCTTATTCATTGCAACTAGATTGCGCGTTACTTGTTTTGGATTATTTTTGAAGTATTAAATGATGTACTGTTGAATAATTTTTAAACTTATTCAATTAAACTCGTAGAAAAGATCTTGTGTATAGTGCGCATAGAAAGTTATTTGCTGACTTTGTTCTCTTGCAACCCTCCCTACGGTCGCGTTGCAAACGATCACTCGGTGCAACTAATTCTACTTTCTATACAAACAACTATTTCAAGGTTTGAAATATAAAACATTCTCTCTCATACCCATGCGTTTACTACTATTTGATGGTGATATACGCTTTTCATGTATTTTCCTCCTAATTTTTCTTTTTACCTGGCGAGATAAATCCGAAAGCAGTATAAGATTTTTTAAATTTTAATATAGACATTTTTATCTAAAATATTGTGAGAAATGCAAAATGCTTTGTTTAAAGAATGACCACTTGTGATGTGATGTTCTCCTAGGATGAACGCCTTTTGTTCATATGCCATTTTGATAATCAGCTGCCAAGCTTGAATTTATTACATAAAACAGTTTGATAATCATGGCCACACTCTACAATGACATTTCATCAAGGCACTTTAATACAGGTTACATTCCCTGCTGTAATTTGTAATTATATTTGTGAATAAAATTACCCCTAGGTTTAATCGACAGATTTGCTTGGTATGTTTTTGTGTGCGTGTGTGTGTATGTAGCTTATGGGATAAAAATAGGTTTAGTTTAATATAGGAAAAATTTCACTGAATACTCTACCTTCAAGTAATTTAATCATATTAAACTAATTACTGAATGTTTCTATAAAACAGGTTGTAATGTGATTAATTAAAAAAAGGAAATATATATGTATACTGCATTTTAAAATAATAGTATATTACAGTACAAGTGGAGAAACTGAGAATTTCGCTCACGCATTTGCCAGTTTTGCACACGAGCCGCCAGGCGAGTGTGCAAAGGCAAATAAGTGAGCGAAACGGTTTCTCCACGAGTGCTGTATAGCGTTTTGTTTAATCCTGCACTTATAATATCTAAACAATTTCTGCAAATACAATTTTGATATGACAAACAAAAATTATTCAGTATAAAAAACGTAGGCAGGTTGTGTTGTTACGTTGCTATGGTTTGTTAATAACCAAAATTTAAATTGTCAATATTTTGACGCGTGGTTCAGTTTCCTGAATTTGCCTTATTAAATTGCTACAAAAATGGAGCAAACTGAAGAATTTGTTGTGCCCGACGACGTCCAAAAAGCTGCTGATGCCACTACATTTCATTTGTAGCCAGAAAAGTCAAAGGGAAGATACATGAAAGAAATGGAAAAATTTCGTGAATGGATGAAGGCAAAAAAGGTACAAGTGATAACTGAAACTGTTGTTGTAGCCTATTTTAACGGCCTAATTGAGAAGTATGCATCTTCTTCGTTGTGGTCAACCTATTCAAGTTGAGGCAACAGAAAATTCCGTGACAGAAGGTACTGCAGGAACGGGAATCGTTGAAGCACATCAATTTTCCACTTCTGGCATTTTTAATGGAAGTAACCCAGTTTTCCAGAATTGTGTGGTTAATTTCTATACAAATAATTAAACAATAATGTAGTTAGTGTTCAAATAAAGTTAAAATGTTAAAAATGTTGTATTTTATTCTGGGCAGTGACAGTGGGCGAAAAATTACTTTCACTCACTACTTTCGCCCACCCGTTGCCATAAAATCAATCTGTGTGAGCAAAACAAATGGTTTCTTGCTTGGTATCTTAGGAAGAAACCACATGTTTCTATAACAGGATTAAACAAACACATTTACACTTGGCGTGGGCGAGGCGTATCCGTAGAAACCAATAGGTAACAATCAAATCCTCATGGAGACGACAAGGCCACATTGCGCATTAAAATAAATTCACTTTATAAATACCTATCCTGGTCCGCTGGATACTTTGAATATGGTGTATTTATATTCAAATGGGTTTAGAGGGTTTAGGAGGATCGAGCTGCATGTTCCACCGCATACGCATATTTAGTATTGTATTACTTATTAGTGATATAGGATTTTGCTCTTCGTAAAAGTTTATTGTCTTTTGATTGAGAATTTTACAGAACGTTTTCTTTGGCATTTTGCGTTGTATTTACTCAGAAGGGCTTACGGACGCCACTGAACGGTTCAAATTGCTGCGCCACAGCAAAAAATTTATTCAATTGCGCCTTAGTTGGGAACTAAAGCCGGCCCTGGCAACAATCATTTGTCGAACTTTGTCCATCATAAAAAAAATAACAAACCGCAAAGTAAAAATGTCAGGATTAGAAAATAGCTAGTGTTGGGGTTATCCGGTTTAATTATCCGCGGGGCGTGAAACCCGCAAACCCTTTATAGTACCAAATGTGCAGACGCCGATATTGAACGCACCCAAAATTGGATTATACAACAGCTGATTAAAATGTCAACTATGCACGAAATGGACTGCGAAACTTGAATTTGGAAACTAGCAGTTCGTGATGTTTTTAATACAATATTGACGTGCACTGAGACCTTGAAAATAATTGACCCACAGGTAAGCACTAAGTGGACTTTTGTCGAGGGAAATTAACAAGTGTGCATTATTGATTCATACCTAGTGAAATTATTAATGCCTTTATGCAATTCAGAGCTGATTGCCATCTATTCAGGCTTCGGGATGTCCCTCAATCAGACCACCCCGACCGGCAAGCCGCTGAAGGGCAAACGCAACTCAATGACTCGGCCCCAGAGCGCCATAGACGAGGTGTACACGAGCTTCCGGAGCGAAATCGATAACGACTCCTTGGCGCCCGCATACCGAATACGGCTGCACAACCTCTTCAGGCAGATTGAAAAGGAGTTTGAGCTGCTCTACCAGGAAAACCAAAGCTGTGAGTTCTATTTTTCAGATTTGTTGTGTTTTTAGCAAGCCCTGTTGTAGTGCACGAAAAGGTGGAGTTGCTAAATGAGAAAATCGAAAGGGAATCGTATGACAAGCAGAACTACGATTGTGTGGATTTTGATAATAACATCGCAAAGGTCTTAAGCAAAAAATGTAAGTATTTACGCATATTATAGCTAAGAAGTTATGCTGATGTTTGGTTTTGTAGTGAGTACAACGTCGACACAGAAGCTGAAGACGGCTCACAAGCTGAAAGCGCAGACAAGTAAAATAGTTTCCAGTTTCAAAGGGCCACACTTGAACTGCACGATCGTGAAGGAATATACTGGGCATAAAGATGGTGTCTGGGAAGTTTCGGTCGCTAAATCTAGTCAGCCCATTATTGGGACTGCTTCGGCAGGTATGTGTTTGCTTTGTAGTGCCAAATAAAAATTTATTTTTAATAATTTAACTAAGCACGTCGTTGCACTTTTTGCATGGTGAGCATGATCCTCCACATCCGACAGGTAAAAGAGGCTAAAGATTATGAATGAAAGAACGAAGCACAACGATTATGATCTATTGTAAAATACGATTATTTTCTGAAAATAGACGTTGAAAACTTCGTAAAATACTTGTTATTTAGTAGTTAACTATAATAGTCATTTAATGAGGAATTAAGGTGTAGGTAGCCTACAGCTATAGAAATTCCATTGTAATTATAAAATTACGTAATTGCTGGCTTTTTGACAATGAAACCAACCTTGTTATATTAACAAAAAATGTATACTGTCAAGAAATTATAATAACAAGTAAATAGTTTTGCTATCTGGTTTTTCCTAATTTGTAAATAATTATGATTTATTATTGAAATATTAGGAGTGTATTGATTAGACATGAAACATAGCATGCCTGATGACAAAGACGGCTGGAAAATTTAATTCACTTCTCTATCACAGCCAATTACTTAATTTGTTAATGGGATTAATTTGCTGATAAAATCAAAATAACGTTTTTACCTGTGACGATAATCGAAATGTTATAACGGAAATTGAATTTGCCATGTGTATTTTGTAGTACATTTTGATTGAAGTAAGACACTTAACTATTTTACATTCATACCTCATGGGAAACAGGATTAGTTGCAAATTGACTTAAATGCGAATTCCATTATACTATTTCTGGTTTGACTCATCTCTATTTTATCTTAGCTTCTACAATTTTTTCATTCGTGTTAATCCAATATTTTAGTGTACGAGAGCTGTTCTGTTAATTGTTAGTTATTATAAGAAAAATACGGACTTTCTAAAGAAAATAACGTTTTTTAAAATATTCCCCCTTAGCTATAAAAATAATCATGTTTGTTCATTTTCTGTAACCACTTCTCAAAACAGGCAAAGAACTGCAATTTGGAATTATAGATGCAAGACTGCTCATCACCTTTGACAATATTAAAACACATGCTGTGAAGATCCTGCATCAAACTTTTCTAACAAAAATCTGCGCCTTGCTACCTGTGCTTGTTTTTGTTCTTTAATTAACAAATGTGGAATCTACCGACTTCCCAGCTTTTTCACACTCAGTTGTAGGTATAAAATGTTATCATATATCAAATATAGCATCAATTGTCAATTTATTATTGTGTTTATCAAACATGAGTAGTTCCATACTTTGTTAGGTACTATAATTTATTGAATTTGTTAGTAGTGTGCAACTATTTAATTAATTTTATCACAAATGCCCCAATGGTGAAGATGAAATTATATAATTTCAAAAAAGCACATAAACATATTTGCTATGATGACAAGTATAAGATACGTGGGTGCAGTGTGGTGTCCAGTGATGGTACGCGACCGAAACCTCCTGAAAAACGTGCAGAGACAGGCAGCTCGAATGCCCTTCGGTCGTACTCGTCTAACGTACTCGGAAAGACTACAATCAGTCAACATACCCACCTTTCTTGACTGGTGACTGTGAGGAGACTTAATTCTAGCTTTTAGAATTCTAAAACACAATTATGGCAATCTCAGGTAGATTTTTCAACTGAATTTGGACCCACCCTTGCATGGACACGAGCTAAAACTAAGAATAGATAATCCTTCTTGGTGAATCAAGTATTCGAAGTATAGAACAACCTCGACGCCGAAGTTGTCTCTGCGACATCTGTGTAAATTTTTAAAAACAGACTTGATGAACATTTTTTGTGGTACATACATCTTATATATATTTCTAAAAGTCCTGACTGACTGACTCATCAACGCCCAGCCCAAACCCGTGGACCTAGAAAGCTGAAATTTTGCACAGAGGTTCCCTTTATGATGTATACAAGGAATAAGGAAGGATATTTCGAAATTCAACCCCTAAAGGGGTAAAATGGGGGTTCCAATTTTGTATGGAAAAATAATATTAAATAGACATATCGACTTGAAACTTCGTAGGAGTACTCCTAAAAACAAATAAGCAAACACGTATTTCGTGATTTTCCGAAAATCAACCCCTTAGGGGGTGAAATGGGGTAAGTAAGCCTAAAAATCGATATGGGTGTCGTTATTGAGGTTTATTGGGACGTTGATTGCGAAAATGGCATTTATTTTTACGTCCAAGACGGTGGACACGACATAAAATTAAAACCATATAGTGGTGAAACGGGGTTTCAGAGTTTGTATTGGAAAACAATATTAAACAGACTTTTCAATTCGAACCTCCGTAGGTTTACTTCAGTAAAAAAATAAGTAATTATTTTCATAAAATCGACCCCTTAGAATAGGGAATAAAGGGGATAATTATATATTTTAGCTTTAAAGTTGCCTTATTTCCGTAAATATACCTAATATAATATATGTTATAAAGTTAGGCCTTACTCTTTCTAAGCCTTCAGTTACCATTTTGGGTGCCCGCTGCCGAGTTATTACAGGCCAAGAAAGTTACAACTACAACAATATTAATAGCTATATAAGGGATAGCTGGGTCTCAGCTCTAAGTTTTTTTTTTTTAGTTCTGCCTGGCAGAGAGACCATGTTAGTGTTTTTAGTCAACCTGGTGACAGAGTTTTAGTGGATCAAGTATACAATAAAAAGCGAGTTAGTTTTAACGCGAGTAGACATATTTTGTGTTTTGTGGACATTGTGGAGTATAACAAGCATTAGTTAAACAACAGTAAATATTTGTAGAGTAATGGTTATTCTTTTAAACCCTTAAATAATTAATTCTAAAAGCAGATAATAATAATTTCGCATGTAAGTAGGTAATTGCTATCACTAAACCATTGCTTCAAAGTTAAAAGGTCATTTTATCCACCAGAGTCGCACGCGTCGCTTCCCGTATAGTATATACCTAAGCAGCGCGAGAAGGCGGGCGTACTCATTATAAATGCCACATTTGTCTCGATAACACGTTTAGCGCAAAAGCTGCGATCGTTTACGGTACAATTGAATAGTACTTTACAGTCCACAACTATCTTTTTAAAACTGCTTTTCAGCGCAATTCTTTATTTTCCGAATTTCGAAAATTGTTATCACTAAACCATTGCTTCAAAGTTAAAAGGTCATTATCATTCACCAGATTCGCACGCGTCGCTTCCCGTATAGTATATACCTAAGCAGCGCGAGAAAGCGGGCGTACTCATTATAAATGCCACATTTGTCTCGATAACACGTTTAGCGCAAAAGCTGCGATCGTTTACGGTACAATTGAATAGTACTTTGTAGTCCAAAACTATCTTTTTAAAACTGTGCTTTTCAGTGCAATTCTTTATTTTCTGAATTTCGAAAATTGTTATCACTAAACCATTGCTTCAAAGTTAAAAGGTCATTTCATCCACCAGAGTCGCACGCGTCGCTTCCCGTATAGTATATACCTAAGCAGCGCGAGAAGGCGGGCGTACTCATTATAAATGCCACATTTGTCTGGATAACACGTTTAGCGCAAACGCTGCGATCGTTTACGGTACAATTGAATAGTACTTTGTAGTCCAAATCTATCTTTTTAAAACTGTGCTTTTCAGCGCAATTCTTTGTTTTCCGAATTTCGAAAATTGTTATTCTAAATTTCTATTTCTTTCTATAATATTGTTTAGTTCAAAACATTGGATACATTTTTTAGATAGATTTTGTTTGTCATTTATCACAATGGCTGTTGAATCATTGAAAACTGACAACACTATGGTGTCTCACACCGTAGTTCCTATAATGGGAGATGGAGCCTGTCTGTTTCGGGCCATCTCCTATCTATTGTATGGCACACAGGTGATGGCCAGAGAAGTACGCAATCAAATCGTTAGCCATGTGGTGGCCAACTGGGAAGAGTTTGCTGTTATGTCCCACGACATTAACGGAGACAATTACTCCAGTGCCGCTGAATACTTCATTGACATGTCACGCCCTTTTACTTACGGTAGTTTGTGTGAGCTGGAAGCGGCAGGGCAACTCTTTCCATGGGTCTTTGAAGTTTACCGTAACGGTGAGCTGTATGTAAGTTTTGGTACTGCGGGTAATCCCGTGGGACGACTACGTTTTTCTCATGATCTATCACGTGGCCATTTTGATGTATACGTACGTAGTGAAGTGGCTGCGACAACATCCGGGTCCGCCCCCTCTTCTTCACTTCACCCTGTCGTCGCCAAGAGGATAACTAAGAGAAGAAGTGAAGTGACTACTATCTCACCGTTGCCATCAGAACCAGATTGTGACTCATCTCCGTATCAATTATCATCTCTTACCGTTTCTACCCAATGCTCTAAAAAACGTCGTGCCAGATGTACCGACGCTACTCGGAAAAAACAACTTCAAAACGCTTCTAAAAAATATGTGCAAGCTCACCCTGAGGTGCATAGAGAAGCTGTGGCTCAGTACCAGCGAGCTCACCCTGAGATGCATAGAGAAGCTGTGGCTCAGTACCAGCGAGATCACCCTGAGGTGCATAGGTCGTCACAGTCTCGATATGACCAAAATAATCCTGGTAGACGAGTAGAAAGGAAGCGACGATTTTGGAAGATCAAGGCTCACTCCGGCATGGCATATGATATCGATACAGAGTATGAAAGCGACAGCAACGTGACCTTGGGTTCCATGACTAACAAGTGCCGGTGGTGCAATGCTCTCAAGTGGAAGGAGGAGGCACCCGGCATGTGCTGTAGCGCTGGGAAAGTGCAATTACCGCCTTATGAACAGCTTCCCGAGCCTCTCTACAGCTTGATAATGAATATACATCCAGACCATAAACATTTCATGAACGGTATTCGCAAATATAATAGTTCCTTTCAAATGACTTCATGCGGTGCTAAACAAATAATAAAGGACGGTTTTATGCCTACTTTTAAAGTTCAGGGCCAGGTATACCACTTAGTTGGAAGTTTGTTACCAGCACCTCAAAAGGAACCACAATTCTTACAAATATATTTTGTTGGCGAAGACGACAGAGAAGTACAATTGAGGTGCAATAGCTATCCCTATGTGAAACCTGGCTTAGTCAGGCAACTACAGGGAATGCTACATACGTTTAATGCCTATGTAAGAGAATTAAAGGTCGCCCTGGACAAGGTTCCTGCAACTTCTAAAACATTCAAAGTAGTCATTAATGCTGAGAGGAAGCCACCGGACAGCCATAGAGGTCGCTTCAATGCACCTACGTCAAATGAGGTGGCCTTAGTAATGGTTGATCAGCAATTTGAGAAACGAGACATTATCCTTGAGAGCCACGATAACTCATTGCAGCGCATTAGTGAGATCCATCGTTCGTACGACGCCCTGCAGTATCCGCTTTTGTTTTGCCGTGGTGAGGATGGGTACTCCATTTGTTTACCCCAGCGTGATCCTGAGACCAAGCAAACACTTAAAAAGACAGTCTCCGCTGCGAGTTCCTATTCTTTTCGTATAATGATTAGACAAGGAGGAGATAATCACTTGCTGTATTTCCGTTCTCTTTTTAGTCAGTTTTTAGTTGACATGTACGCCAAAATAGAGACGGAAAGATTGAACTATATCAAGAACAACCAGGCGCAGCTGAGGGCTGACAGTTACATACACCTGCGGGATGCCATAGGGAGGCAGGACGCTGATGGTGAGCAGCTGGGTCAAAAGGTGGTGCTCCCGTCATCTTTTACCGGGGGACCACGTTATATGCACGAGCGTACACAAGACGCCATGACGTACGTGCGCCAATACGGCCGTCCCGATCTTTTTGTCACATTTACGTGTAACCCCCGATGGAAAGACATCACAGATATGCTCTTACCTGGCCAAAAGTCACATGATCGCCATGACATTATAGCCAGGGTATTCCACCTTAAGGTGAAAAAGGTGATGGCTCTTTTAACCAAAGGTAATCTGTTTGGGGCGATGCGTTGCTTTATATACTCGGTGGAATGGCAAAAACGGGGTCTTCCCCATATTCACATCTTACTATGGCTAGAGCAGCGTATCACCCCAGATAAGATCGACAACATTATTAGAGCTGAAATACCTGATCCTGAGAAAGACCCTCTTCTCTACGATATTGTGAAGGCCAACATGATACATGGCCCATGCGGTAGTTTAAACCACAAATTGCTCTGCATGAAAGATGGTAGCTGTAGTAAGAGGTATCCTCGACCACTTCTCAAGGACACACAGACAGGAGACGATGGGTATCCGCAATATAGGAGGAGGTCTCCAGCTGACGGTGGTTACACAATAAAAAATAATGAAATTGAGTTGGACAACCGCTGGGTGGTGCCTTACAATCCTGTCCTGTTACGTACTTTCAATGGTCATATTAATGTGGAGTACTGCAGCTCTGTTAAGTCTATCAAATATATTTGTAAGTATGTCAACAAGGGTAGTGATCAAGCGGCCTTTACTGTAGAGACTGAGAAAAATGAGGTGAAAATCTACGAAAGCGGCAGGTACATAAGCAGTTCTGAAGCAGTTTGGAGGATCTTAAGCTTTCCCATTCATGAAAGGTTCCCCCCCGTCTTACATCTCGCTGTTCATCTTGAAAACGGCCAGCGTGTATACTTCACCTCCAATAACCTGTCAGAGAAAATAAACAGTCCACCTCAGACAACGCTGCTAGCTTTTTTTGAAATCTGCAAAACGGACAATTATGCTAAGACGCTGCTGTACTCTGAAGTCCCTTCTTACTTTGTCTGGGACAACAAAAAATTTTCTAGAAGAAAAAGGGGGACAGTTGTAGAGAGCTGGCCCGGAGTGAAAAAAGAACACGTTCTGGGTAGGGTCTACACCATTCATCCAAACAACACCGACTGCTACCACCTACGCTTGCTGCTCCATGAAGTTAGAGGACCGACATCTTTTGAAGACTTAAAGACTGTGAATGGTATCCTCCATCCAACATTTCAGTCTGCATGTAAGGCTCTTGGATTGCTCGAAGACGACAAGCATTGGGACAGTACTTTAGAGGAAGCTGCATTGTGCGATTCTCCTTTGAAGCTGCGAGAGCTATTTACAATAATGTTAATTTTCTGCCAACTCTCCGATCCTTTAAGCCTCTGGGAGAAATACAAAGGCAGTCTCTCGGAAGACATTAAACGGCAACTGGAGAGAGAATTGCAAGATAGTGCGCGACTGCTCATAGACGAAGTGTACAATAGATGCTTGATATTGATCGAGGATGCAGTGTTAGCACAATCAGGACAAAACCTGGCACAATACGGATTGCCTGAGCCAAAACGATCTGCAGCAACTTTCGGTAATCCAGAATATCTGAGGGAGACCAATTATGACCCCGGTGCCCTTAGAGAGGTGGTGTCGTCTAATGAGGAGTTACTGACGGATGAACAGCTTTATGTTTATCAGCAGATTCTTGGCAATATTGAGAAAGAAATTGGGCAAATTTTTTTTCTGGATGCTCCTGGTGGCACTGGAAAAACCTTCCTTATCAATTTGTTATTGGCAAAAGTAAGGAGTAATCGTGACATAGCCTTAGCCTTCGCATCGTCAGGAATCGCAGCAACACTGTTGGAGGGAGGAAAGACAGCTCACGCTGCCTTCAAGCTGCCGTTAAATCTCATCCACATCGAAACTCCACTCTGCAACATTTCTAAACAAAGTAATACGGCCCAAGTGCTGCGCGATTGTAAACTTATAGTTTGGGACGAAGGCACAATGGCGCATAAAGGGGGTTTCGAAGCACTAAACAGAACTCTAAAGGATATCAGAGGGAACAATGACATGATGGGTGGAGTCACCGTGTTGTTAGCTGGAGACTTCCGTCAGACTCTTCCGATAGTGCCGAGAGGAACTCGAGCTGACGAAGTTAAGGCTTGCATTAAAGCCTCAAATCTTTGGCCCTCAATAAAAAAACTCCACCTTAAGAAAAACATGCGGGTGCACTTGAAAGGCGATGTTTGCGTTGGACAATTCTCCGATCTCCTCCTTAAAATAGGAAACGGAGAATATCCGGAAACTCAGGGCAAGATTACAATTCCACCAGATCTTGCCTCAGTTGTGTCGACTGTTGACGACCTAATAGCCCGAATATATCCAGATGTTCACAACATACACAGCAAATCCATGGAGTGGCTGTGCGAACGTGCGATTCTGACACCTAAGAACGATCAGGCTTCCGTCATTAATGACAATTTGTTGAAGTCGTTTGAAGGTGCAGAGTACCAGTACAAATCTGTGGACACTGTGGTGCATACGGATGATGCTATACACTATCCTGTGGAGTTCCTAAATACACTCAACCCACCTGGTCTACCGTCTCACACACTTATCCTCAAAGTGGAAGCTCCAGTAATGCTACTGAGAAATCTCAATCCGCCCAAGTTGTGCAATGGGACAAGGTTGCGTGTGAAAGCCTTACATAAAAACGTGGTAGAGGCCATTGTATTTACTGGCTGTGCTCAAGGTGAATCGGTGTATATACCACGGATACCACTTATACCGACGGAGTACCCATTCGAGTTTAAAAGGCTGCAATTCCCCCTTAAGGTCTGTTTCGCAATGACGATTAATAAGTCTCAGGGTCAGTCACTGAAAACAGCAGGAATTGATCTTAGGGGGGATTGCTTCTCGCACGGCCAGTTTTACGTGGCCTGCTCTAGAGTGAGCTCACCTAGCAGTCTGGTCGTGTTAGCATCTGAAGGCAGAACCTCTAATGTAGTATATAAAGAGGTACTTTAAGTATAAACTGAAAAAATAAGAAGTCTTAACCCTTAGGTACTTTTTTAAGTAGGTTTCCTGCGCGAGCGAAGCCGCGGGCAAAAGCTAGTTGTCAATAAATTTCCAGGCTTCTGAACATGTTCTTCCTCCAATATACATTTGAATCTCTCTACATCCAATGCTTTCTTTTCTCTTCAATTACTAATCTTCTCACTATTCTTCTGTTTTCGACATATTTTTGTCTGTCTTCATCCTTCTTAGTATTGATCCATTTCGGGTATGCTTCTTTCTTTGCATTTATTTCTTTTTCTATGTCACCATTCCACCACCATTTTTGCATGTTTCTCGTTGTTTTGTTTCTTATACCTAGCACTTCCTTGGCTGCTTGGTGTACAGTTTTTTTATATCTACGTGTATCTCCTCTGTTGTGTTATATTGTTTATCGTTTAATTTCTCGTCCAATCTTCGCTGATACAAAGTTTTTATACTCTTTTCTTTCAGTCCTTCAATGTTGTACATGGGGATTTCTATCTTTTCCATCCCCAATTGGTCCTGCTTGTTTTGCTGATTGGATTCTGCTTCCATGTTTGTATATGAAAATACCACTGTTGCCTTTACTAGGTGGTGATCGGAGCCGCAATCAGCTCCACGCTGCACTCTGACATCTGCTAATTTAATACCTGGTTTCTGTTTGACGATGATGTAGTCTATTATCGATCTCAGTTGTGTAGTTGCTTGTATCAATGTATATCTATGAACTTCTTTATGTTGGTAGAATCCATTGGCAATTCTGAGTTGATTGATGTGGCAGAAATCGATGAGTCTCCCTCCACTATCATTAGTGACGTCCTCACCAAATCTTCCCACGACCATGTCATTTTGTTTGGATCCTACTCGGCCATTGAAGTCTCCTAACATTATTACTTCTCTCTAGTCCCCTACCTCGTCAATCGTTTCTTGTAGCTTGTCATAAAAGGCGTCTTTTATCTGTGCTATTTCGTCATCATTAGGGGCATAGATTCCAAAAATTGCTAATCTCTTTCCAAATACGTTCATATATACCCTAAGTATTCTCTCATCTATCGGTTCAAAGTTAGTTATATATTTTTTAAGTTTTTTCTTAACTAGTAAGGATACTCCTCTTTTGGCCCTCTCTTCCTTCGGTACTCCACTATACAGATGAATAAAGTTTGTCACTTCTTCCATTCCTGATTCCTTTTTCTTCGTTTCTGTTAATGTTATCATGTCAATATCTAGTTTTTCAACTTCTTTTACCACCTCCATCCATTTTGTGTTCACTCCCTGTACGTTCCATGTTGCTAGTTTCAATGTTCTTTTTCGTAGCTTGAGTTGTCTTCGGTTAATTCCGTCCATGTTCCGAGGCAATTGTCTGGATTTTTTTGCAGTTTTGGTCGTTTTCCGAGAAAATGGGGAGCAGGCCCATATCTCAACCCCCAACCTGGAGGACCAGGGGATCTCTCTTAGTCTGGCTCCTCACCTAGAACCTGTCCAGCAAGGGAGGCCCTACCAGTAGTTAGACTACCGCTGGTATAGCTTCCAGGATCATTATACGAGGGTGTATCAAATATAAACGAGATTTGTTTTCTATAAAATGCTAACTTTATTTAATCAAGCTTAGACAAATATATTATTTTTCTACATAGTCTCCAGCCGTAGCAATACATTTTTCCCGTCGGATTGGGAGTTTTTTGATTCCATCATCGTAGAAACTCTTCGGACGTTCTTGTAGCCATTGGAGCACAAATGCTTCCACCGCATCGTTGTCGTCAAAACGTTGGCCTCCAAGCGCTTCTTTGAAGAATCCAAAAAGATGGAAGTAACAAGGGGATAAGTTGGGACTGTATGGCAGATGTTCCAGCGTTTCCCACCCTCCTGCTGGAATCGATTGAAGAGTCGCTGCGAAATCTCCAATCGATGTTGCTTGTGATCCTCCGATAACAGACGGGGAACCCATCTAGCGAACACTTTGCGCATTTCCAAGGCATCTGTCAGGATCTGGTAGACACTTCCGTAACTGATATTCAGTTCCTCAACGATTTCCCAGAGATTTATGCGCCGATTTTCCTCCATGAGATTTTGCACTGCCTCAATGTTGGCTCCGGTCAGACTCATCCTTGGGCGGCGAGCATGGCTCTCATTCTGGACCTTTTCACGCTCACCAGAAAATTCTCTGTGCCACGCAAACACTCGGGTTCTTGACAGGGTGTTGTCCCCGAACTGTGCTTGTAATCGCCGCAAAATTTCAGTTGGATTTACCCCCTCCTTGGCCAAAAACTTGATGATAATACGTTGCTCCACGGAGATATGCATGTCTTTGTCATTCATGGTTTCTTTTCATACTAAAGGGACGCGAGCGAATCGAGGCCGGTTCTCCCACCTCCCAGACGGTACGGGCTATCTGCGCGTCAATTCGTGCAAGGTCACGAACCCCGCGAAAATTTAAAAATAAATCAGTCCCGTTTATATTTGATACACCCTCGTAGCACGCAAGCCTTACCACCCGGCAAAAGATGCCTACGACAAGGTGAAGATCCCAGCGGGAGGACCATTGTTATTTTAAATCCAAATAACACTTAATTTATTAAATTGTCTTAATATTTAATTAGAGAAATTCATAGTTTTTGCCATTTCACGTGTGATGTTCTAAAACATTTTCGTCCAACAATCACTGTGGTCAAAATAATCTTATAAAGGTGTTCCCAGCTCTCAACGAAGTCTGTACTTTGCGATCGCCATACCTCTACTGGTATGTGCAGTTTAGTTATTTCTGCTTTTAATTCCTAGGGTGATGGATGGTTTTATTAGTCCTGCTTCCAGCGGCATGTGTATGTCTGTCGTATATACTTTGTTATTTTTTGTTAGTGGTAGAATAACTCTCTTTTGTTTTAAAATTCACCGAGTTGCTTGCCATAAGCTATTGTCTTTTGATTGTAGTTATTGAATGTATTCTTGATATGTTTGTGGTTGTCTAGTTACTATTTAACTTGTCGGTTTAATTGATTTAGTAGCACTTTTAATTGCAGTATCGCCACTTGTACTGCAATATCGATATCTTCTGAGGTGTTAAGTTTTCTTTGTGCATTTAGTTATTCGTTCATGCTACTCTCAAAGACTTCCCAGCTAACAAGGCCATTTGTAAGTTGTGGGATAGGGGATTTATTGAGGAACATGCGAGAATGACTGAGTACTGGTAGATGGTCGGAGTCCATTTCTATTAGTACTTGTTGATATATAGGTTTGGTGAAATTCTTGTGCAAGATTATATCCAGAATATCCGGGTGTCGATCTTGCTGGTAAGGCAAGTACGTATAATCATCTGGTGCTGATATTTGTATAGCATGCATTGTGGAGTAGGTATTTAGTTTTATGCCATCTGGGTTATTGGCTCGACAGCTCCACAGCTTGTTTTTACTATTTAAATCGCCAATCGCTAGAGTATTTTCGGCATTATTGAATATACTAATGGTGCTTTTTAGTTTTTTGGATTTTTGTTCGCGTGGGGTATTTCTTCTATTTGTACTAGCCTGTCTTTTCTCTATTCCATTTCCATATTTTATTATCTATAATTAATTTTTAGTAGCTGCTTTTTACTACTTTTCCTTGTTTCCGTTCTTCAGTTGGGATATAAATTAGACAAATTGTTATAGAGAATAAATACAGTGCCTTCAGAAATGATCAAACGTTTTTGAATGGTCATGGTTATACAACGAATATATAATATGTTGATGGCACTGTAAGTCTATATCAAATTTGAGGTTAGCGGGTTAGGTTTTGCATCAGTTTTGACACAGATTGACGCAAAACCTAACCTGCTAACCTCCAATTTGACATAGACTTACATATTATTCATATGTATAACCATTACTATCAAAGTTCCATTAATGTTATGCTCTATCGGTTGGTTTGTTTAGAGTAGATTAACTTTACATAGGTTAATGTTACAAGTGAAATAATGTTTGAGACACACACACACACAAACTACTACTTTGCTGCTGTAGCTTAGTAAAGAAATGCATAGGTTTTAAGATTTGCTTTAGGCGGTAAGAGCAGAAAATAGTCAAAATTGTGCTGGTACTAGCTACTTATGTTGAAACGGCAAACCATATTGTTGATATTCTTGTTTTTTCGATTTCACCATAAGAAAAATCGCAAAGAAATTCATTTGCATCAAGCAACAGTCACTCTGAGTCTTGAAAAATTAATCATTTCAAAGTGATACCCCCAAATCTTCCCCAATGGATTATATTATTCATATAATGTAGTTTTTTCTTTAATTAAAATGAATACTGTAACTGGAATGATTTATATTTCTAGATCACACAGCATGCATATGGAGTATAGAAAATGGACGGTGCTTACTACAATACCATGGCCATAATGGGTCTGTTAACTCTGTAAGATTCCATCCTTCAAAGGATCTGGTGCTAACAGCAAGCGGTGATTGTTCAACACACATATGGCAAGCTGTCGTCAGTTGGGATTTACCTGTAAGTTTTTTTGTATTTTATATTGTCATTGGTTATTCATGTGATTTGCAATGTTTTCATTGGACTAAGTTGACAAGGTCACTTGTCTATTGTGGGTTTTTAACATTTCTAACCATATTCCTTTCGCCATGGGACTCGATTTCGGGATATTATTTTTATTTCGTTCCACGTTTTGTTGTCGTCACTTATTTCTTTTAGGACTGTGCATTTCCATGTTAAATTTGGTCTGCCTTGATTTCTCGCTCCCTGGGGATTTCATTCCAGTGATTGTCTAGAGATCTCATTTTGGTCTCGTTGCAGAACGTGGCCGATCCAGCTCCATTTTAGTTTGTGGATATCATTAGTTATTTTTCTTTGGTTTGTAATCCTCCATAGTTGTTCGTTGGAGATGACCTCTGACCAGAAAATGTGGCAAATCCTGCGAAGACACCAATTTATGAATTTTTGTAGTGCGTTTCGCAACCATACAAGTGCACAGTTTTGACGTTGGTGTTGAATAGTCTTATTTTGGTCTGCTTCCGTTGATGACCATATTCTATTCAGCATTCCAAAAGCCTGTCTTGCGTTTGTGATACGCGTTTTAACGTCTTCCTCTGTGCCTCCATTCTTGATTATGATCGAGCCCAGGTAACAGAATTGGTCTACCTTCTCTATCTCATGGTTATTCACATAGAATTTGTTCCGATTTCGGGTGTCGATTCGAAGTGACTTTGTCTTCTCTATATTGATTTTGTAGCCAGTTGCTGTAGTTTTGCATGACTCAGCAGGCAAATAGCGTCAGCATATTCGAGGTCTTCAAGCCGTTCCTATTCGAGGTCTTCAAGCCGTTCCTGCAGCGTCCACCGAATTCCCCTGCTTTCTGTATTAGCGGATTTCATCACCCAATCTAGTACTATATTAAATAGCAGAGGGGTTAGGGGGCAACCTTGCTTTACTCCGTTTGTTACTGAGATGTTATTACTGAGTTTGCCTTTGTGTAGTATTTTACATGTTGCGTTGTTGCACAGGCTTTTCATTATATTAATTAATTTTCACAGGATGCCTTTTTGTATTAGAATTTTCCATATAGCTTCCTGGTTAAGGCTATCGAAGGGGCGCTTGAAGTCTATAAATAGTCAATATAGGGGCGAAAGAAAATACGTAGATTAAAATAAATGACAAAATTCAACTAATCTAACTATTATCCATTTGTAGAAAGGACATTCATCAGAAGAAGAGTTAGAGGTAGGCGAAGACTGCGAAGATCGTGTAGATGCCAAAGCAGCGTCGCTTCGCACCCCTGTTTGTGAACTTGGTGGCCACACTGGTGCTATTTCTGCTGCAGAATGGCTGGCTGGTATGTATTTCATTTTTTTAGTTTAGAAATATGATTATATAACTCAAATCTTTGCTTCTAAGGAGCAGAACAGGTAATAACAGCAGGGTGGGACAGGCTAGCCGTTTTGCATGACGTGGAAACCGGTTCAACTATAACAACGCTAACAGGTCACGATCTAGAGCTCACACACGCTGCCACCCATCCTAGTCAAAAGCTTGCTGTGACCTCTTCGAGAGACACCACTTTTCGACTGTGGGACTTCCGGGAAAGTGTGCAGTCCGTGTCTGTTTTTCAGGGTCATTCAGAGTGAGTTCTTTGTTTCTATTGTTTACTTTATTTTTATTATTTTATTTTATTGCCAAATAGGCTTTAAAAATAGCTATTTAAGTAACGAGGAATGTAAGGACCTATTAACATTTGAGGTAGGCAAGTACAAGCCAAGATGAAGTTATCTTATTATATTTTTTCCGTTGCTCATCAAAATTTTCCTAGATTTTTTAAGAAATTGTTTGGTTTGTCACCTGTCACCAAGATTAATGTTGATTTTAATCTCTTTCGTGAGTTGTGTTACCTGTGAGTGTCACATGTCACATACACAGTTGCAATTATATACAAAACATTTAACTCTGCATTTTGCGTTGTTAATATTGTTTTGGAGTTGCTTGTCACCTGGAATGCTGAAATGATGCATGCAAGCACTGCCAGCAATAGAAACCCAACACTTTTCATAAAAAGATATATAATCTGTAAGAAAAACACAAATACAAGAGAATACATATACATAAAATATCAAGAATGAATGACATTTAAACATACAGTGAAGCTGTTAATAATACATTAATTATCTACAAGCGACAACTGTTTCTACTTGCGTTATTGCATAAAAATACATGGAAAATACACAATAAACTAAAATATCAACGGGGCATATAACCATTTATTTCAACGAGTTAGTAAATTACAACTCCTTTTTAATCGACTTAGAAATTATAGGGAAAGTAAAATATTTGCGAGGTGGTTCTTAATTATTTATTTAATTAATTATATTAAATTAAAAGAACAAAACCTTTTCAATATATGACCTGCAAATACATAATAAAATAACCACAATCTGGTAAACCATCCCAAATTTGATTATGGATGTTTCAGGAGTGTAACCTCAGCTGTTTTCACCCGTGAAGACAAGGTGGTGTCCGGCTCTGATGATCGCTCGGTCAAAGTGTGGGATTTACGAAATATGCGTTCGCCTGTTGCCACCATACGAGCAGATTCCGCCATCAACCGGCTTTCGGTGTCCCCCAACGGGGTGATAGCGATTCCACACGACAATCGGCATATACGATTGTTCGATTTGAACGGACAGAGGCTAGCTCGCCTGCCAAGGTCCAGCAGGCAAGGAGGCCAAGGGCACAACCGCATGGTGTCCTGCGTCGCATGGGCGGATGATCACTCAAGTAGCATCAACCTGTTCACGTGCGGCTTCGACAGGCGGGTGCTGGGCTGGTCCGTCCAGTCACTCAAAGACAAGGATTTGTAAATAAGTTCTTTCGGTCTCTAAGTAATTATTTATGGTATGTGTATGGAGAAGCTTTATTCCTTCCATGGTAGTTAGCTTTTGCGTTGTGATAAGCGAAACTTGTTTTATTCCAAAATAAATGTATATTTTTTTATTTACAGTATTTTTACGTAATGATTCGGTTTAGGTCCGTTATTATTTTTAGCGAAAGACCATTGATTGTGATAGTCCTTTCAAAATTCTTCCATTGGTAATTGTTCGTGTTCTTTGAAGTTTTAAAATGCATCTTGAAGTTATTGTACTCAAATTTTGCTCATTAGTACGTGTTAGGGTTACATCAAAATTAATAATCAAAGCAAACGAAGTAGGTTAGCTGTAATTGTTTACTATATATGTATAGATATTTTTTTCATATGAAAATACACTCGTTGAACAATTTTTGACCTAATCGGAGTGTGGCAATACTTATGATACCAATGTAATTTTTAAAAAACATTAAAATTAAATAGAAAGAGCTTTTAACATTCAAATATGTTATAAATGCAAAGATGATATTGGTTTAAAATGCAAAACTATTTAAATTATCACTATTGTTGTCATACTCTGTTGGTGGTTTATGTTATTGCTAAAAAGTTGTATTGGTCAATGTTGCAGTTGAATGATAAATTTAAATTGAACGTTGAGCAGCACGGCACAGGGTAGCCCAATTCTGAACTTGTAAGTAGTAGCTCATACTCTTTCGTGTTATTTCATCGAACAGCAAGGCTGCAGCATGTTGTTTCTAATAAACCAATTAACGTTCCTCAACTATAGGTATCTATTCATATCATGCAAATATTATGTGTTCGTTTTATTCGAAGAATGTAAAAGCAATTTTTGACTGTGTTTCTTTAATGGTTACAGTGTTAAATTTTTGTGATAATATGCAATTTCAATAAATAAAAATATGTACACATTACACTGTCTTGCTGTATTAATATCCTTCTGTTGTGTGATTTTTAAAACCCAATTTAAAGTGTGACTACTGAACGCTCTAGTAGGTGGAAATACAAAAATAAAACTACTGATAATCTTGCAACACATAGCGAGCTGTGAATACCCAAAATAGTCTGTAACCAATGGCGTTCAACTGGCGTAACCAATGGCGTTCAACTGGCCTGCTGAGCTACTCCGGAGGGGAGGTAAGTTAACACAAAAATAATAAAAATAATATAAGGGCGCCACCAACTTGCTCTTCTACAATTTGTGAATCTAAATTGAAAGATTTCCGTGTAATCTGGTAATCGCAACTTACATTTAAGGGTTTGTTACCGTCAATTTTCGCTTTACTGTATTTTTGACATATTTTTAAATTGCGTCCGGGTATTGCGCATACTTGATATGCCGCCGTTGCATCAGTTTTGCGTTCCCACCTTGCTGAGCGGTCGCGACGCGTAAATTATCCATCTTGTCCCGGCGTTCGACCGAAGAAGGTCCTTGGAAGTTTTGGCGCTGTTCGAGGTCGCGATTTTGGAGAAGGTGTTGATTGATGTCGAGACACTTCTTACCCTTTGTTTAGGGGATTTGTGCGCGTCTCAACATTCCTCGTAAGTATAAATCTAGAGATACTGCCTGGGCAGATTTTTGTTGACCCAAAACTTTCCGAGCAAGACATTTGGAGAATTTAGTGTGAGTACGACCGTTTTCAGCCCCTTTTTGACTACCCGCTAACGTTTGCTTCAATAATTTAGTCCCCTCCACGTTATGGGCCCCAATTAAGCTCCGGATACCCCAGCTGGCGGCCCGATGCGCACCTCGTGCGCTCTTTGATAGCGTTATCTCGGCGCCCTCAACTGACGAGCTACCGACCTCCCTGGTTAAGCCATCAAGTCCACGGAAGTCCGGCCCTATGATGTATCAACGCTAAGACGGTCTCGAATCAGGTCAAGGTAACCATTGCTGTTCTATTAACTGTGCTTCCGGTGGCCAGCAAGTGAACCTTGTTGCACGCGTGTATGTGCCTCCATCGATAAAGGACTACCGTCAATAATTTGCTCCTAAATTGGTATTAGCACGAGATATTTATTATTGTCTGGACACATCATATCATGAATTGTAATCTCTATTGCTTCACTTCACCGTAGCTTTCACTTTAGCTACGATATGAGAATTTAATTGTTTTATGGAGGGTGCTATAGAAATTCCTGGGGCGATTGCCCGCTTATAATTCACAAATTTAAATTAATGTCACTCCTCGGGTTCTTCCAGGAATTTCCCCTATTTTATGATTTGGTGTTTTAATTGGCCACCCCATTTACATCGGCCCTAAACTTTTACATATATGTATTTTATGTGTGTGCCCGGCTTTACGAGTGAATAAAACGAAATTATCTTCCCTGCACTTAATTGTTTGACTTCAGTTTTGCGCCGTTTTATTGGGTTTACAGTGTTCCAATTTAGCTGGAGCGGAACCTATCAGGGATAACAGGAGATATCTCAAAAATACATTTATTAGAGGCAGGCACTTTGATAAGCTGTAACTTGTGCCAAACCGTTAAACAATTGAAAAATATATTCCTAAAACTAGTTTTAAATGATGCACAAAGTTTTAGTTTTTTTTCTAGAAATCAATAATAAAAAAGTCTTGGGAGACCTTACACTTTCAGAGCGCATCCCCAGGTGGTGGATGGGGGAAAATCCTAGAGGCAGGATTACTATGACTATTCAACACTATAACATATAAGCCAATCACATTGCAGAAATTTGCTTTTTTCAACCAATAACAGCAGTATATCACTGAATATTGGGCACCATGCAAAATATTCACAAAACAATGTACGTACTCACAAAATAAATAGCCTTGTTGCGAAGTATCGCTTAGCAACGATGTTCTGTCCTTAGTGATATCGCTAGGTTATGTAACACTAAACCCCAACAAACTGTGTGGCTTGTTTAAAAAATTTTAAAATGCTGTGTTTTGGAAGTATTCCGCTGAATTTAATTGAGAATGAATAATTATATTAATTGTTGGATTATTTTTCAATAAAGTTAATCGTTATGTATTAATATTGTTAAATAGTCGTCCCAAATACCACTCGAAGTGGATATATTTTTTAAAAATATTTTGCTATTTCCATAGAAATTATTGCAAATTTCACTCAACAAAATCACATTTAAATGTCACTCGCCTTCGGCTCGTGACATTTTTGATGTGATTTTGTATCGTGAAATTTAAACGCAATAATTTACATGGAAACGACAAAATATTTGTCAAAAATATATCCACTGCTTGTGGTATTACCCTTGAATATACCGGGTGACTATAAATGACTGTGATTTTTTTTTCTTAGGTTGGTACTGTTTATGTTGGTGGCACTGTAAGTCTATGTCAAATTCGAGGTTAGCAGGTTAGATTTTGCGTCATTCTGTGTCAAAACTGCCGCAAAACTTAACCTGCTAACCTCGAATTTGACATAGGCTTACAGTGCTACCAACATAAACAGTGCCAACCTAAGAAAAAAATCACAATCATTTATAGTCACCCGGTACATAATAAGCAGCCATGGACTAAATATATTGCCAACAGAAGAAAAATAAATTATCTAGCCCCAATATTTGGACAACAAATTACCGATTTTTTTTAAATTATATATTTTTTGTCGGCTTGTACTTGAGGGCCTCGGCCTTCGGCCTCTGCCCTCAAACCGTACTCGCACTCGCAAAAATTCAGTTTCTGGCCTTGTGAAACAAACTACTATTTTGGGATCAGGGGCTTTAAAACGTAAAGATCTGTTGAACTCAATTTCGAATTTTTGGGGTGAATCCAATACTTTCTTTATCGTAAAAGGAAATAAAAAAGGTTAATAAATTTTGGCACGGAATTAGTGGAATCATGCCAGAGATAGCAAAAGAACTAGAAAAAATAAATATAAGAATAGCGATACTAACAGGGACAAAAAGGAAAAGCACCAGATTAAAACAAGTTAACTCATATACAATGTGTCCAAGATAAGGAGCGACAGTATAGTTTGACCATCCAAATTTCGTTTTTTATTTATAAGTTTATATGTCAAAATTGTTTATTTCTATGCACTCTTCGTGGAAATATATATAAAGCATCAAACAACCCTACGTTAATTATCAAGTACGTATTGGTTAAAAAATGCAAAAAGTGACATTGAAAGAACATCAAAATTATTAACCATTGTAATGTCCTCCCGTTAACACTTTTTTGTAATTAATCTGTTTTTGATTTACCATTTGTGTTTTGTTTGTTTTCCATTCTCAGTTAATACTGCAATGGTCTTAAGCCCTGCGGCTCTGCTCTGCTTGCAGTACAGTTTGAAAATTATAAGTCACTAAGCACAGAGTTGGGGTGTTTTATCTCGCTGCAATGCTAAGTTTAAATGTCATTCAGTAAATGCATTGAAAAAGAGATGCTTGTATTAAAATAAATGAATTGATTAAGGAACGCAAAGGTTACAGCTTGCTTTTTCACAGGGTTGAAGTCAAAGTTCAAATTAATTAATTATTAGGTTTGGGCAGAATGAATAGCCAAACCAAATGAAATAAATAATCACAAAAAGGTTTGCTATGTGCAGGTCATTGAAGCGTATATTTCAATATAGCTAATTAGGTACAATTTGTGAACAATCTTAAAAGGTATAAGCCAGAATAGTTATTAAGGTACCAAGGGGCATTATGAGTAAAATAAGAGCCCAAGATTGTTAGTGTGTACAACAATCGCGGGCTCTTAGCTCATAATGCCTGTGGTGCCTTCAAGGTTTTATGTCCTACCAATTTGCTTACCTAATTCATATTCATATTCAATTCATATAATTACTATGCTATGGTATTTAAGATTGATCTAGTTAGCTGATCTAAGTTAGATTTGTGACATTAGATGAGCTGTCATTAATTTTCATTGTGACAGTGGTGCATAATTTTTGAAATAAAGGTTGTATCCATGGAAACAAATACTGTTAATTTTGCATAATAACCCTAGTGTTCTTATGAAGAAAATAATTGCCCTAGAGCGTTATTTTGTATCTAAGATACCTTAAAATAGAGTCATTAATTTTAATTAATGTACTGGTAGGACATAAAAATAATAATGTTGCAACGAGCAATTCAGAAGGCAGGCATAAAGTCATAAAATAGCAATTGTGAGAAGCAGACATGACATGATAAAACAAGGGGAAAAGCAAACAGCAACACAGGAGAAAAAACGAGTGAAAAGGAAACAGTTGGACACCGAAAAGCATTTTTGAAGGAAGTGAACTCTTAAAACTAATCAGTGCAATTACGCGAGTGAATAAAGCACCGCAAATAATAAAACGTGTAGTGGCGCAAAGAAACAATTTGACTGTTATAAATGTAGACAATATTTTAGATATAAGAAATGTTTAAACTTAATAATTTGGAAGAAAATGTAATTTAAAAAGTAACTGATTTGAACTAGGTTAATTTACGTTTTTATAGTTATTAAATTAGCATTTGTTTTAACGGACAATATCAGATAGCAATTGAATAAATTATAAAATTGACATGCAGTTTTGTGCTCCCTTATAATTAAATTGTTTACATGATAAAAAATACCATTTTACCAATCAAAAATTATACTATTGTGTTGTGCAAGTGTCATGGCTTCTGTGAGAGTGTGGGTAGCTTTTTCCCCAACAAAAAAATTTTTTTTTTACAAGAAGCACTTCCGAAGCCGTTCGCCAGCGATCCAGCTTGAGATTTTGATCTTCGATTCGAGGAAAAATAAGATTCCTGAGCCCGGGATTTTGACTGCAGCGCACCAGGGAGGACTGTACGAGACCGTATAGCAGCAACAGCACTGGAGGAGACTATTGCAGTGGCAGATTCCAGTTGAAGCACCTTTCCAAGGGTTGTAGCGCACCATCTCAAATCTCAATGTACAGTTTTTAACTGAAAGCAACGGCGTTAGCTTCTGGAAATTTGTACGACTACGAGAACAAACCTTACTGAACAAGATCCAAGTGTATTAAAGTAGCCAGCCAGGGCGCATTTCAAATTATTAACCAGAGTCCAATTGTGAGTTTAAGTGAAGATTAACAATTGCTAAAATTCGAACGGCGTTGCTTCTGACGTCATAAGACAAATTAATTCCTGAAACAAATTTAATGAGATTTATAACCGCCAAAGCACTACAATTTAAATAAAATACCTGTTCGTATGTTCACAAATTTGAATTTTAAAGTCAACAACGCTTACTGCCAGATTCAAACTACTTTATGTAATTTGACAGCAGCGTATACATTTGCGACTGCGTATTTGGAAATAATTTGGGCGCACAGTGGCGTACCACATTAAGGTAAAATTTTACAAATTATCAGGAACTCACTCCTTTTGAATGGAGTTGATTGTCTACTGAGCTAGCGTTATGAGAATAAAATTGCAGGTAAATAAAATACAAAAGAGGGCATAATACTTTTTATTTTGAGTAAATAAAATTAAAATTTCAATACCAGGCTGGATTAGTTTAATCAGTTTAACTCTTACATTAAAATACATAAGGGGGTTGTTAGATCAAACCATCTCAATACATGTTACTATTTTCTTCAGTTTCATTTGTTCACGAATTTTAAAAGTTACTGAGGTTCAAAATTATTAAAAAATTTTGTTTCTAATATTATCTGGAATATAGTTTGTTTTTCTAGATTGCTTTTAACAAAAATGTAGTCTATACATGTTTTTTGCCCATTATAGACGGAGAACCAGCGACAAAAATGGTTACGTCATTTCATCAAGAAAATATCCCATGTTACTATAATCTCTTAATATCGGTGATAATTGATTTGGAAGTCTGTTTGATTTCCGGTGGTGGAGAAAGCTGCAGCAGGGGAGCAAACTCAGCGTACATACATCAAAAAACAAGTAGAGACCCTCAAGCCAAATGTTGAAACCTGTCAGAGTGCCTGGGACAGTAACTCGGGGTGTATTTCTAAACTTGACTATCAGATGGCAGCACAAAGTTCTACCAATTACAGTCACTTTATATACACTAACGTTAAGGGATTGTACTACCAATCACAGCCAGTTACTAGCTCTGCTACCAATCATATGCGATAAAGTAGTGGCGCCATCTGTTAGTACTATCGGAAAGTACCCCCCAGGAGCCGTTCAAGGTCATCCAAATTGGAATCAAAGGAACTGACAGTGAGTGTCTCTACTTGTTTGATATACCGGGTGTCAACGAAGTTATTAGACAAGTCATAACTTCTAGAGTATTAGGTATATCAAAATGAGATTTGGTATAGGTCAATGGTATAGAGAGAGGAGAGTTTTCGCATATTTTTGACTTTCCGGTCACTTCCGGTTTTACCGGAAATAGCTCCTATTTCGGATTTTTAAATGGAATACCCTGTATATTTTTGCATATTTGGATTTCTGAGGCAATTTTGGATCAGAATGTGACATTTTAAAAAGTTTTTAAGGCTACTTGATTTTTTTAGAGCCACTTTTAATATGGCATCTAGATGGCCATTATCGGACGCAAACTAATCTAAGGACCTCAGGTGATGTCAGAAAATTACAATCGCAAAATTTTAGTGATTAGTATGATAGATAGGAATAAGACAAGTTGGCAAAATCACGTTTTCTTGTCTAACTATGTTTTTTCAAATAGCGATCCTTTTTTGACAAGCACTTTCCGAAAAGAGGATTTTTTGGCGAATCTAACGATACTAATTTATTTGCGATTGGATTAAAAATAAGCTCATAAGTTAAATACCAATGGACTGCCAATACATCAACAACAAAATTACATACAGGGTGTCCCAATACTTAATAACCAATTCTCCCAAAATAATGCACTTGCATCACAACCCATTCTAACCCAGCACTACACAGCACCAAATACTCAAATGTCACAAATACAAGAACAGTACAAGCAAACACAACAACACCAAAATCAGCAACAAGACGAAATCATGACAGTTATAACCGATGAAGAGCCCGAGGATATAAATAAAGAGAATCCTTGGCAAAAAGTAACAAGAAGTGTTAAAAGAAAGAAACTCTCCCCCACCGAAGCTATCAACACAAGCAACAAGTACAGTGTACTGATAAATAGTGAACCAGAAAACACTACAAACACAAGCAACAGCGTAGAAAAAGCTGTGAAACCCCCACCAATTTTTTTACATGGAGTACAAAACTATTCACAAATGGTTGCTAAAATAAATGAAGTATTAACACCTGATCACTATGTCACCAAAACCCTAGCAAACAACAGTATTCGAATAACCACCGATAGCCCAGATAATTACAGAACACTGGCTAAATTTATGAGAGAACAAAACATTATACATCACACCTGTCAGCCCAAAGAGGAAAGAGCACACAGAATAGTCATCAAACATCTACACCACAGCCTAGATCCTAAAGATATAAAAGAAGAATTGCAAGGAAAAGGCCACAAAATCAGAAATATAATTAACATAAGAAATAGAAAAACCAAAGAACCACTAAATATGTACTTTGTGGACTTAGAGCCAGCAGTTAATAACAAGGACGTATATCAAATAAAAGGTTTGCAGAATAGAATTGTAGAAATCGAACCCCCCAGAAAAGAAAATAAAATTGTACAATGCACACGCTGCCAAATGTTTGGCCATACAAAAACATATTGTTTCCGACCCTATGCGTGCGTTAAATGTGGAGGATCGCACGATACTAAATCCTGCAAAAAAAGTAGAGAAACACCTGCAACTTGCGTACTGTGCGGAGGCTCACACCCCGCAAGTTATAGGGGATGTGAATACTATCACAATTTATACAAAAATAACAGATCCAAAACAAACATGCCACAGCCATCAGCAATACAACTTACACCAATATCTCTTCAGCCAAATCAACCAGCACCTCCACACCGTTATTCCAGCTACGCCCAGGCAGTCCAAAACTCAAATCAAAATGAAAACAATGTCAGCACAGAATTCAGCAAATTCCTCGAAGAATTCAAAGCCATGTTCAACCAGATTATCCAACAAAATAGCATGGTCCTACACCTGCTAACCACGCTGATAAACAAACTAAAGTAATGGCCCAATCCCTAAGAATAGCACAATGGAATGCCAACGGCCTAATACAACATAGAGACGAAATAAGTGTATTTGTTCAACAAAACTTAATAGATATTTTATTAATAAGTGAAACCCACTTTACACATCAGTCATTCTTCACACTTCCTTACTTTACGCTTTATTATACCAACCACCCAGATAATACTGCCCATGCCGGCACTGCTATATTAATAAAATCCACTATCAAACATTACGAACTACCTAAGTATGAAAAAAATCATCTTCAAGCTACATCAATCAAAGTGCAAACAATGCCATATGAACTAACAGTATCCGCAGTATACTGCCCACCAAGGCACAACCTAAAAAAGGAGGATTTTCAAAACTTCTTTCAAACACTGGGACCAAAATTTATAGCAGGGGGAGATTACAATAGTAATCATACCCTCTGGGGCTCCAGAATTATTACCACCAAGGGCAGAGAGTTATCACAACTACTACATGAAAGGAATTACTCTTATTTATCTACTGGAACACCAACCTACTGGCCGAGCGATCCCCATAAACTCCCAGACTTATTGGACTTCTTTGTAGTTTGCGGCATAACAACAACGTACACAGACATAGTACCCAGTTATGATCTGTCCTCAGATCATTCGCCGATTATTGCAACTATCAGCACTTCTATAATAAATGTCAATAAGCCTCCTCGTTTGCACAACGCAAAAACTAACTGGGAAATATTCAAAGCTGAAATTACTAATAAAGTACAACTCAAAACTAGTCTTAAAACTCTAGAAGAAGTAGAAGAAACAACAAGCACATTTATCAAAGTTATGCAAGAAGCCGCCAAACTTGCTACTCCTCACCTAACAGCTCCGCAACTTTCAATCAACATTCCAATGGAAATTAAGAAGCTCATTGCAGAAAAAAGACGAGCACGAGCAAAGTGGCAACGACCACACATTCCTAGCAACAAAACAGCCTATAATCGAATTACTAATAATTTAAAAACAAAGTTAAAAGAAATGAGGGACAACTCCTTTACAAACTATGTTACAACCATCAACCGATACGACAATTCCATATGGCGACCAATCAAATCTCTACATAAACCTAAAACAACATCCCCACCAATACGAGTGGCAAATAACACAAGTCAGTGGGCCAGAAGCAGTCAGGAAAAAGCAGACTTATTTGCACACTACCTAACAACAGTATTTACCCACTTTAACGATGACCCACAACAAACTATACAACAAACTCAAGACAACAGTAACGATTTAACCACGCAACAGACATATATAAAATTAGCCAGTCCCAAAGAGATTCGGGATCAAATCTCAATACTAAACAATAGAAAAGCGCCAGGTGTAGATATGATAACATCTAAACTACTGAAGGAATTACCAAAAAAAGGATTAGTAATGCTAACGTATATTTTTAACGCTATTATTAGGCTACAATACTGGCCTAACTGTTTGAAGATATCTGAAATAATCCTCATACCAAAACCTGGAAAGCCGCTAACAGAAGTATCTTCATATAGACCAATAAGCTTACTGTCCTCCTTATCAAAACTATTTGAGAGACTAATACTAAAACGTATCATTCCCATCATTAAAACCATTCCTGATCATCAATTTGGGTTTCGCCATGGCCACTCTACAATACAGCAGTGTCATCGAATAGCTCATGTAATCAATGAAGCGATAGAGGATAGCAAGTACTGCTCTGCAGTTCTACTAGATGTGAGACAAGCTTTCGATAAGGTGTGGCACGAAGGCCTATGCCACAAACTTAAACAATCACTACCAGAATCCTTTTATCACCTGCTAAAATCTTACTTAACGGATAGATTCTTTAGAGTAAAAATTAATGATGCAGTTTCTCACCTCCAACCTATAAAATCCGGAGTCCCACAAGGAAGTGTGCTAGGCCCACTTCTATATTTAATGTATACTTCGGATCTACCAACATCAGACGCCACCACAACTGGTACATTTGCCGATGATACCATCATATTAGCTGTTCACGAAGACCCTGTAACAGCATCTGCAAACCTTCAGGACCATCTCTTCCACATAGAAAACTGGCTTAAAAGATGGAATATAAAAATCAACGAGAACAAGTCACAGCATATAACTTTTACAATTAAAAAAGAAACCTGCCCCCCAGTGATTATAAACAACATAGTAATACCTACAACAACAAGTGCCAAATATCTAGGAATGCACCTCGATTCAAAATTGAACTGGAGAGAACATATACGCAAGAAAAGAAAACACATAGATCAAAAAATGAAAGAACTTTATTGGTTGATTGGCAGAAAATCTAAAATGTCACTAGAAAATAAGATACTAATCTATAAAACAATAATTGTTCCAATATGGACCTATGGCATCGAGCTGTGGGGCTGTGCTAGCAATACAAACATAAAAATAATTCAACGAGCACAGTCAAAGATTCTCAGGGCCATAACCGATGCACCATGGTACATCTCCAATCACATGCTCCATCAAGATCTCCATATCCCAACAGTTAAAGAAATAATTCAACAACGAAGCCAGAAACACCAACAGAACCTTGAAAACCATCACAATACCACATTACAACCACTTGTGCAAGACAGACCCAACAGAAGACTCAAAAGAAAATGGCCAGCAGACTTGACCTGAAGTGAAGACGAGGCCCTCCCATTGGGGATGACCCACCAGGCCCTTTGAGGGATATATATTCAATTGTTCCTCCATCCAGCACAATAGCTCATAGAATGTATTATTCTGATTGCTGTTAAATAAACATTAAAAAAAAAAAAAAAAAAAAAAAAATAAGTTAAATATTTCTAAGCAAAATACTGGATAATAATTTATTTACTTTTGTCAAGTGTGCCATGGATAACTTTTTGAAATGTCACATTCTGATCCAAAATTGTCTCAGAAATCCAAATATGCAAAAATATACAGGGTGTTCCATTTAAAAATTCGAAATCGGAGCCATTTCCGGTGAAACCGGAAGTGACCGGAAAGTGAAAAATATGCGAAAACGCTCCCCTCCCTATACCATTTACCTACAGCAAATCTCATTTTGATCAGTGATTTTGAAGGATATAGATACAAACACAAGGTTCATCTAATGATCCAACATAACCAAGACATACTTTTTTGCTATCATCTCTTTCTCAAGCAAAAGAATGTGTATGTATTTATCTTTGTTGCAGTTACTTTACCAACCCTGAAGCAAAAGCACCAAAATTGAAATTGTCAAGATGTTATAGTTGTGACAGATATGTCAAACAGACACCAATAAGTCATGTATTTTTCAATTAATTTCAAAATAATGAGCACCCCATATGTACTGCAGAAGGTTTCTATGCGAATAGATTGAAAATTTTACATGACAGAGAGAGGGCAACATTATAGCTACAATTATTCGTAGTGAGGTTATGGGCACTGTTATTGGTTTTATGCAAAGTTTTACGTTATTCTGTTAATTTGAGACTTGTGGAATTTTGTGGAGCAATGTGTGCACAAAAAGGACAAATTCATGAAGACATGGCAAACGTTTTGGGAACATCTTGTTCTCCATACACAATGGTCAAAAAGTGGGCAGCCGAATTGAAACAGGGGAAGAAACGGCATTGAAGATGATTCTCGCAGTGGAGGACCTGCTTCTGCTACCACTGAAGAAAACATCGATTTGATTCACGATACGGGCATGGCAGATCTGCGAATGAAGGTTCGAGAAATAGCAGAGGCTGTGGGCATATCCTATGAACGGGTTCAAAACATTTTAAGTAATGAGTTAGGAAAGTCGAAAGTTGTTGCGAGGTGGGCTTTTTGGCTTCTGATAATTGATTAGAAACGTGTTCGTTTTCAAATGTCGCTGCTCTGTTATGAGGCTGATCCTAATAATTTTATTTAAAGATTTGTTATCTACCACCTATGACACATAGATTCACTATTATCGGCCTAACTCAAAGCAGCAGTCGAAACAGTGGAAGGGCTCACCACCTCCCAAAAAAGCAATGGTGGTGCCGTCCTTTAGTAAAGTGATGGCTTTGGTTTTAGGGACGGGATTTTTATTTATTTATTTCATACTTACATATCCAAGAGCTAAAGCTGCTGGTGGATTCCTTTCTTTAGGATCAAACCATAACAGGACAATACTACTCTAACTTTTTACATCAACTTCGTGAAGAAATTCAAAGAAAGCAAACTGAAATGCTAACGAAACGTATCCTACACCATCAAAATGAAGCTTTGGCGTAAACATCAACAGTTGCGATGGGTGAAATTCATCGGTACGGTTTTGAATTGGTATTTCAATGTTCCCTCAGACTTCCATCTATTTCTGAAGCTCAAAAACACCTAGGAGGGCAAAGATTTTTGTCCACGGAAGAAGCTGTAGCAGCCATAACGGAGTATTTTAAAAACCAGGACGAAGCTTTATCAGACTGGGATCACAGCATAAAAAGGGATTATATTGAAAAATAAATAAATAAATAAACTCCTGTGTTAGGCTGTGAAGTTTTCAATCTCTCTTGAATTTTTCAAGTTTTTCCGAGTTAGATTTTATAACGTTTTTTATTGAAAGGTTGTGTCACACTAAAAAATTAAAAATAGTAATATGGCAATGCTTCAAATTAAAATATTTCTCAACGTTGCAATGAAATTAAAGATACTTAAGTAATGCTTATCGTGAATATATTTTGTACATGATACATAATATGTGGATATACATATAATAAAGCACAAAGCTGCTATTTAAATATCAAATTTATTTGAAATATGTTTTTGTTTATAAAAATAACAGGGATTTACTACATATACTTACAAACTATTCTAATTAAAACAAGTTTTGTATTTTTATAATTGGATAATATCAACTGAAGCATATTAATACAATTAAAAAAAGGGTCAAATATAATGTACACCAAATTAAATCATACATCCCTAGCGCTGTTCACCAAAAAATTTAATAAACATAAAAAAATCTTAATGGAACCCGAATTATTATACTCCGGGAAATGGGAACAGCACCACTAAAATAGCTATGTTGCGTATTGTTTTACCATTGCTTACATTTTAAATTCCATATCTATCAATTTTACTAAATGTTCACCAAATTTAGAACGCTCAAGTTATGCGTCCGTGCCGTACATAATACATATTTGCGCTATTAATTTATATTTAGTCTCTCGAAAAAACTACTTGTGCGTCCAATAATTATTCTGTTACTCCAAAAATGAAATAAACTCGGGCATTTCTCCTTGTCGCTTCCAGACAAACTTCTTGCAGGCTTCAGCTTTCAGCCACACACTGTGCTTTGTAGCTTTTACAGTGAGTGTAACCAGTGTATTGCCGTATGAAATTACTTAATAAGTTTCATTTTCATTTTTGTTTTGTGAATTTTGTGTTAGATTTTTATATATATATTGATTTATTTCCAAGAATTCTTCAGACTTATTTCTATGTCCCCATTTATAAACGACACCGAATAAAAATGATAGATTTTTCTTATAAGTGATATCTAAATATGAGATTTATAATTCTTGTTAGTTTAGGCTAACAAGAATTATAAATCTGGGAATACTTTTAAAATTGAATGTGGTATAAAATATAGTAAACATTGTGTATTTTTTTAAACAAATAGTTTTTTTAACTGCTAAATAATATAAGACACTGACGAAAATTAAATATCTGGGTACCATGTTAGAATTAAATGTGGAATAAAATTTGATGAACATTTAGCATTTTTAGCCAACAAAAGTTATTTTTAGGAACAAATAATATAAGAGACTAGCATGATATCAATATTTGGTTGTCGCTCTAAGATTATGTATTTTCTTAATTTTGGTGAGCATTTAGTATTTTTGGGAAACGAAAGTATTTTTTGCACGAAAAGATTGGGTAAATTTGGTAGACTGTTAAATAATACCCATTAAAAAACAATACCATTATAAAAAATACTATTTAACAAAAATAAGAGGAAGAGCAAAAAATAGTAGTTTATTTATCTAGAACGAAAAGTGACATTTTAAAGGCCGAGGCATCAGCCAAGGACGGAATTACTTGCGAGGACCTTTAAAAACACTTTTCGTTCGTGGTGAATACAACAGTTTATTTCATACTGCAAGTTTAATGAATTTTAAATAAAAAGTTTTAAATCGTTTCAAATTTAATGTTAACAACTGACGTATAATTTTAAAGTACTTGAACTTTAATATTTTACTTTAATGTACTAAGACTTGAATGTTCCATTTTTTGTACTGGAAGTAATCCAAAAAATGCCATTTTTGACATCAGTATGAAATAAAGGAAATTAAGAGTTTTTCGAGTCTTTTTGGAATATTTACAATTTTTTGGCATACTTTGTATGCAATGTGCTATCAACATTTGGGAAAAACTCTAAATTTTCAAATGATAATATTTTATTAATGGACTTAGTTTTATTTAAACAATATTACGAAAAGAAATGCTTTTTATAGTGACACAATCCTGAAAGGTTACCAAAAATGCCATGACTGTTTTTGGAAATATTCATAAAATTGCACCAATATACGCAAATGGTTCAGTTCATTTGTTGAGCAGTATATATTTGCAAACTCACATGGTGGCAGCTTCTATTTAAAAAAAATATATAAATCGGCTTGGTGGAAGTTTCAAAATAGGTGCCGAAAGAAAACTTTTCACATGCTAAATATATAGATATGTATACTATCAAAAAAATATAGCAACTGGCGCGGAACCTTAAGAATTTTAGCGCAGGTAGGTTTGTATATACCTACACCTACCTGTACACAATTCGGTTGGTCTTGTGAGTTAGGATCAAACGGCATTGATTCATTTAACCTGCGTATCAACACCTGGTTACTATTTAAAATGGAAAACTCCACCTTCAATGCTGCACGAAGATAACTTTTTCTGAAGTTCTGTGCCGGTTGCTATAGAAAACATGTATGTACCAGCGCCTTCATAGTAAACTAAGCGGTGAAAATATCAAGATACCCTAATTTTCGAAAATTTTGGTTGTGCCTTGTTTTCTTCTAATTATTGTTTCAGTATCGCAGATTTTTTTTTCTGAGCGAGACCCATATGCTCATCCCATTCCTCAATCTGGTTTGATTTATTGCTTTATCAGCTTTTTTAAAGGTGCCATCTTAACTTGTCGTTAAAATTGTCAGTGTCATATGACAGGAGCTTGTTTGAATTTGTCACCATAAAGAAAGATATGAATGTGTATGAAGAAGTTAGAAGATTAAAAAATGTGTAAGTTCTAGTAGATCTTTATGTTGAAAGTTCGTAACATAGTTGATTTTTTTACTGTTTACTGTTCTCACTCGAACTATTTTTTCTGTCAAGAATGAGAAAGTATAAAAGAGTTCTAGATCGACCTCAAAAATTTAGTTTTCTTAGGAAAAAGTTAGTTTTGTTATTTTTAACCAAACTCCATAGTTGAGCTTTTCTTCAGTTTTGTAACAACTTTGTTAAATAAAATTTTTCATAAAAGTTAAAAATAAGAGTCAGTACTTTGCTTAAGTTCAATATTACCTTTAAATTTTTTTTAAATGTTTTGTATACTTTATCATAAGTTTAATCACTGTGACTTCCTAAGACAAGTAAATTTTTTTATCAAGAACGACTTTTTCCTGAAGAATAAAAAATTCGATAGTTTACAAGAGTGAAGTACCTACCGCATCGGGAGACGCACTATATCTTGGTGTGCTATTTTCCTCATTTTCTAATAAATTTTCTTGTATTTTTGGACAAATAAGTGGATCAATTCCCAATTTCTGCTTTTTAGTAACTGGTTGTAGAACTAGATAAGCAACAATACATATGAATTGAATATATAAAATGGAATTATATTCTTGTTTTTGTTAAATTGGAATAATAAAATCCATTAAGTAGTACTGACTATTTTTTATATAAGTACATTCTAACAATGTTGTATAATAATTTACCCAGACAATAAGTAGTCGCAGTAGTTGCAGAAAGTGTTTCTCACTTTCGTTTTTTAACTGTTGGTTGTGCATGTCAATTTGACTTTATACATAGCTTCAAATATGATACACATAAGTGGTTAATTTTTCTTTTCAAAATGTTGACAACAGAACAGAAAACTCAAATTGTTAAATGGTTTTATCGAGGTCATTCCACGAATGAAATCGCGAATAATTTGTTTGTTATGGCATACGATGTGACAGTAAACACCAGTTCGGTCTTCAATGTTAAACATTTGTTTGAGGAAACTGGTTCTGAAAATCCATCATGTAAGTGCTCAAAGGAATGGAAGCCTCAAAATGAAGAAGCTGAAATGCGGGAAATTATGGTTCGCAATATGATAACAGAAAATGACACTTTGTCAACAAGCACCCTTGCAGAAAATCCAGAAATTAATGCCGGAAAATCAGTGCATAGACTACTTAAAAGGAATGGTTTCAAGTCTTTCAAAGTTAAAACGACACAAGAGGTTTTCACAGCTGACCATGGTCGTCGAATGGAATTTTGTGAAGATGTGATGGATAGAGTAAACAATAATTATGAATTTCTTAGAAATATTCTGTTTAGTGACGAATCGACTTTCCTGTTACATGGTCGTCATAATTCTTCGGTAGTGAGATACTGGTCCCAAGAAAACAGTCACCAAACAATAACTTTAAGAACTCAATACCCCCAAAAACTTAACTTTTGGGCTGGCATACTGGGGGACACTATTATAGGATAATTTTTTATTGACGGGAACCTCAATGGCCAAAAGTATTTGCAACTGCTTGACAAGCAAGTGATACCAGCAGTTCAAGGCTTACAAAACATTGATATGGCCCACATCTGGTATCAGCACGACCGATGTCCTGCTCACAATGCGGCTAAGGAATATTTAAACCAATATTTCCTTATCGTATTATTAGCACCACATGAGACATAAAATGGCCACCAAGATCTGATTTGTCCCCAAATATATTTTTTTTATTTTGGGCCACAAACAATTTATACCCATCAGCATCAAAGAGATAACAACGTGGATGAGCCCTGAATAAAACTTCTTGAAGCCTCTCAAAATATCACTCTTGCGATGTTAAGAGAAATTAGACCAGAATTTTATGATCGCCTGGGATATTGTCTGGCTCAACAAGACGTTTTTGAACATTTAATAAAATGAACTTAGCTATTTGTTATTCATTAGGTTAATATTGTGTTTGTTAGAATTTAAGTATAATTTGTATCGTGTAACTATTTTTGACTTTGATTCCGTATTTTATTACAAAATCAGTAAAAACTAGAAATTACTAATTATTTTCCGTTGCTTAGTGAATTAAAATATTTGGTTCGGCTAAGCAAAAAATGAGAGTAGTAACTAAGCGCCAAGTAATGCATTGAAATGCTCGTATTCAAAATTTCTGGGGACAACACGTATATCCCCCGCAGACCTCGGTGGAATATAAACTGCACCCACTATAAGATAAGTTGACTGACAGGAAATTTTTACAAACAAGTGTTTAACATTAGTGTTAGTAACATAAATACGGCTACTGCAGAGATGGTTCCGAACAGCTATCAAAGCACCACTACCTCTACTAAAAACACTAGTTTCACTATTCCGATCCTTCCTGAACACAGTGTAGTTTGAGAGTCCCATTTCATTATCAGAAATGTCACTCTGCAACCATGCCTCAGTAAAAATTATTAAATCATAATCACTATTGGTAGTTACTGCAATTTGTAACTGTAATTTGGTCCGAAGGCCACGAGTATTTTGATAGTACACAGTTAGTAGTTTTTTGAGTTACTACGGGAAGTGGCATCCACAATTGTAGGAGCACCATTTAGGTATTTGATTGTTTTATTAGTAACCCCTTCCTTATTAAACCGCTCAATTTTAGCCTTATTTTTTTTAAAGTAATCTGTTTGCGCTAGAGTCTGATCAGATTTAATTTGCACATTAGGCACTGCAATTTTATTCTTGTTTCTTAAAATATTTTTTGCTTCTTCACAAGAATTCAGAATAACTTCTAAACGATGTAGGTATTATGCTATATCAAATTTTTCTAACCTAAAAAGTTTCAAGTTATTAAGTATCCACTTCGATATCTCAACAGTTCTTTGACTGAGTTTTTGTCTACGTGGGCTTTTTCTGAATAGGAGTTACCATGAGGTTGTTGAACGTTGAAAAGTATAACATTTTTAGCTCGCTGTTGACGTTAAAACATTTCTGAGATCAAAGCCTCGTGACCCATATCCAGCTTATTTGCACATTCATGACATATTGTCACCATTGATCAAATTTACTCTCAAGTAGCTGCTGCAGTTCCTTAATTAACTCTGGTACACGAAAAACACCAACCTTACATGGTTCACAAAAGATTGGCAGTTTTCTCTTACGTAACTTTAAGCATCTTATTTCGGTTTCGGATATTTCTCCACACTTTTTGCACAGCTCTCTTTTACAGCCATCACATGGAAATAGTTGATCATCTTCTTTATCGCATTTAAAGCATAAATTAGTCATACTGAAATTAGTAAACAGCCGACTTTAAGGTTATGTGTTTACACCTAAAATGTGAGTTTGACATTTCTTGTTCATAACAAGGTGCAATAACCAACATACGTTTTTGAAAAACAAAAATAAGCATGCTGTGTTCTATATCTAGGGTGCTGTGCTAGTAACTGCAAGAAAGATAGAGTATATTCATATTCTGTATTACAGAAGAAGATAGCACGAAAAAGGGATGTTACACATCTTGGCACATAAACGTATGTAATTTTAAATGCTATACTTGTATCTATGTCATTCAAAATCACTGCAGTGCCACCAATGAACATGTGGTAGGTACATAATTTTTATCAGTGTTAACTTGTAAACCATGATTGTATCAATTGTTGACGATTCGAATTTACTGCTGTATTTGCGTTAACAATGTTTGCCGGTTTAAAATCCTTTATCTAATAAACGTGTCTGTCTGGGACGCAGTTTTGTCTGTCTGGGACGCAGTTTTGTCTGTCTGGGACGCCGTTTTGTCTGTCCGGGACGCTGTTTCAGCAGCCAAACCGTAAGATATAGAGAAAAAAGTTATGAAAGTTATATGTTTGGAAGGGTCATGTCAGGTCAGGAACCGAATTTCAGTCACGTGACACTTCCGGTTTTCGAGAAATCACAAAAAAGGCCGTTTTTCAAATAGAACGCGTATTAAATAAAAACTAGCAGTCCAGTGAGACAAATGTCTCATTTAACGCGCCTTCAAACCTCGATCGGTTAGGCAACCACCCAGACCTGCAAGGTGTCAAAGTGATTGCCTAACCGATCGAGGATTTAAGGCGCAGAGGGTCGCAGCTACGTTTGGCGGCCGAAACAGTTTTTATTTAATACGCGTTCTATTTGAAAAACGGTCTTTTTGTGATTTCTCGAAAACCGGAAGTGTCACGTGACTGAAATTCGGTTCCTGAGCTGACACGACCATTCCAAACATATAACTTTTTTCTCTATCTCTTACGGTTTGGCTGCTGAAACAGCGTCCCGGATAAAACAGCGTCCCAGACAGACACGTCTATTAGATAAAGGATGTTTCAGCAGCCAAACGGAGCTGCGACCCTCTGCGCCTTAAAACGTCGATCGGTTAGGCAACCACTTTGACACCTCCAGGTCTGGGTACAGTTTTTATTTAATACGCGTTCTATTTGCAAAACGGTCTTTTTTGTTTTATTAAATGAGACATTTGTCTCACTGGACTGCTAGTTATATACTAATTTATTGTGTATCATCTGCATAAAGGTGGTAGTTATACAGTATCTTATTGACTTAAGTTCAACGTGTAATTAATATATAACAGTGGTAACACCATAGAACTTTGCACGACACTGAATAATCTGTTAGAGTTAGATTTACGTTCACAAAGAACAACAATTTAGCATTGATTTATTTAAATACAGTAGAACCATTGTAGCTTTGCAGGCGACAAAAACAGAAGTAATATTAGAATCTAGTCAGCTAGTCACTTCTAAGCTACATATTGGTGCCTAATAACTTTTGACACCTATCAAACTGACATAATTTGTTAACCTTGTTTAGATAAAATGACAGTATACATCAGTGGCGTACTACAAACTAATAAATTTAAGTAATTATTTCGAGCAATGGAGATTTTGCACACTAAAGTAATAAACACGGTTGTAGTAACAGAGAGTTATCTGCGATGCGATGCTTAAAATTAAATTATTCCACTAATCCGAACGCTACACTAGAAATTGCAATGTGAAGACAAATTTTACTAACTCCTGCAATCGCTGCTACTGATTTCTTGACAGTTATAACATAACCAAACTTTATATATATGACATTTATTTCACTTTATGTATTACCTACCAAATTAGTGGAATCAATATGATCACGACTTCCATGGCCTACCTTGACAGCAAAACTAGAATAGTTCTACTGTAAGGATCATTTTTAAAAAACGTAACATTGTAATATTTAAAATCAAATAAATAAAACATTTAGTGCATCACATTATCTCTTTGTAGATACTCCATCGGTAATTAAAACTAACATAAATCTTCAAACGTTATTTTTAAAAAATGTCAAACTCATCGATTAGAAAGGTGACAACGATGGGGAGATGACAATGATGGGTCAAAGGTGCTAGTTATGACAACGAGCATCTTGAGTTTTGAAATATTGAAAATAATACAGTTTTAAGCTAATTTACTTTATTAATGCTCGCACAAATCATTTGGAGTTGACAAAATTAATTTTTTTAAATTTCATTAAAAAAGTAGGTTTTTTTAAAATTAATTTCAGTGTGTGAAGTGCCACTTTTGTTTAATCAGTGAAAAAAAGTGACACTTTGCTTTTAATTTAGGAATGAACGATTTTAAATAAACGTTTCCTTAGTTGCCTAACTGACCAACGCACTTGACTAAAATGAAGACAAATACAATTCTATTTCAATATTTAATAAAATTTCAAAAAATCTTAGACAACTCGTGTTAGCGTGCTTATTTTTCACGCGTGTGGATTCTTAACCCCCCACACTTGTGAAAAAAAGTTGCGCTTGTAACAAACACTTGTGGTCTAAATAACTACTATTTTATCCTATTATGTTACTATGAGGATAACTCATTAGCAACGAGCTGCGTTAAGATGCATTTAACAGCACCAGTGTTGCTAAGAAAAATAACATACAGATTAGCATTTAATCACATGTTGGCAGTACTGACGTATTGTTGATGGCACTGTCAGTCCATGTCAAATTCGATGTTAGTAGGTTAGGTTTTGTTTGTTATTTGATACAGACTGGCGCAAAACTTAACCTGCTAGCCTCGAATTTAACATAACCTGACAGCGCTACCACCAATATAGTATTGAGTGACTTATAGTTTTTATCTTACTAGTGATACCACCACAGCCATAGCAGATATATCTCTCGCTGTTGTGTCATTAATAACAATTTGTCCTATTTTTTGAAAAAGATTAGTATTTTTGGATAAAATGAACCGTATTCCGATATGCTATCTGCTTTCTATATTACTCGAGAATTATAAAGAACTCGCTTCTAACGTCGCTCGTTCATACAAACTATTCTCTGGTAATGTAAAAAGCTTGATAACGTTACTTGCATCGTAATAGATATTAACGATACAAGTTTGATTATGAGCATCTTAACGAAACGAGTTTGATTGCCAAAACGAGGCGGTGAGCCGAGTTTTGCGGCAATCAAACGAGTTTCGTTGTGTGCCATAAGCAAACGTGTATTGTTCAACATTTTATCTTCATCAATAAACTCTGGTTCACTGTATAAAAAGAGTGCGGTAATATTCATTACCGCACTGAGTGCGGTAATATCTGTCCATTACCGCACTGAGTGCGGTAATATCCATTACCGCACTCAGTGCGGTAATGAAGCTCTTAACGATACTAAAATTAATTTGGTTAAGACGCTATAACAACACGGATGAAGATAAAGTACTTTAACTCATGTTTTGTAAAATGTGGAAGATATTTAATAGTATATATTTATTTATTTATTTATTTATTTATTTAATTCGCACGCAGCCAACAGCCTTTAGGCCAATAATTATAGGCGTCGCTGTGCAGTTATGAGGACTTCCAACCTCACTAATGACTGTCATGATGTTGTTATGACCGCCGGGACCAACTTCTTTCCGTGATAGCCATACCACGAGGTGTCGAGAGAAGTAGCCGTGGAACTCCCATTCAAGTTCTGACCAGAGAGAGCGTTGCTTAACTCTGCTGATCGAACGCGGACGCTTGTTCAAACTACACCACCCAGGACCTATTATATTATTAGGAGCAAAAGTTATATTTTATGTGGTGTGGCTGGACGGTTTATCTGCCGAGCTTGCGAAGCAGATAAGTACAGCCGAGCCACCTAAAAATACTTTTGCTCCGAATAACATATAACATTGTTTCTTCAAACGTTTATAACAAAATCCGAAAAAATTACTATATCTCGTCAGCGGTAGATAATATCTTTATCTGCCGCTCGTCAGAGGCAGATAATATTATCTGCAGCATGGGAATAAAGTGACAGTTTAGCATCATCAATCCAGCAGGATACTGACACATTTTACTGCCGTTAGAAGAAAAACAAATGTAGCATAATAATACCATGGGCGTAGCTAAAGGTGGGCAGGGAGGGGCACTCCCTGTGAGAGAAATCTCGGAAGGTGATCTTTTTGCGATTACAATACCTACTTCGATCGTCTTAAAGACGATGGAAGTAAAGATTATAGAAAAAAGAAGAAACTAGAAGATGATGTATTATATACATACTAGCAACCAGTGAGACAAATGTCCCATTTAATAAAACAAAAAAGACCGTTTTTCAAATAGAACGCGTATTAAATAAAAACAATAATATTTTTTAAATATTTTATTTTATCGAAAACCGGAAGTGTCACGTGACTGAAATTCGGTTCCGGACCTGACAGGACCATTCCAAACATATAACTTTCATAACTTTTTTCTCTATCTCTTACGGTTTGGCTGCTGAAACAGCGTCCCGGACGGACCAGCGTCCCGGACAAGTCTATTATATATATGGATGCAGCAGATTTGCGTAAACCGATGCTAATTTAACGTCTAATGTTTTGCAATTTATAAAAAGTAAAAGAAGACAATAATAGTAACTATTCCTGTATACACATTTTTGCCCCCCCCCCTCTCTTTAATAAACTAATATTAAACAAGTATAATAACTTTATAAATAGGTACTCATATTTAAAACATTTGGAATACACAAAATGTTAAGTTTTGCAAAATGTCTTCAGTTATTTGAAAAGGTACCTACAGTGTGTCTCAAAAGGAATGAGACACCGATTGGTCATAGATTTCTCAGATTATAATAGACCGATTAAACCTAATATACCTTACTATAAACTGCCTCCAGTAAGAAGTTCTGTCTCCGCTCAGCTTCACGGCCCGTGTAGAGCCTTCGCTTGTTCAACAACTGCCTTCCACTTTGGTCTATTCAGTGGTATATTGTTCCAAACATGCACTCCTAGTTGCCTTAGGTCTTCGGCAACGTTGTCGCACCATCTGCTCCGAGGTCTTCCTCTTAAATGTAGCCGTTCTGGATTCTCGATGAAGACTCTTAGTTGTTCTGGTATCTGGCATCCTGCATACATGTCCTAGCCACCCTATTCTTTGGTCTTTGATGAATCCCACTAAGTCTTGACCTTGGAGCAACTGTCTTAATTCGTGATTCATGCGCATTCGCCTCGCTTGCTTACTTTCATGGGTTGTTACGTCACTTTCACAGTCAATAAGAGAGAAACAAAAGACTCTAATCTTAAGCTGTAAAAAGTATGGGCGCCAAGTAGCAAGTAACCCAGCACTTTGCTAATCAAAAATGGTTACAACGAGAGGCGCTACTAACCAATCCCCAAAAAGAGAGAGAACGGCAAGGGCATCAATAAAATTCGCAGGTATAAAAATCAGTCAAAAGTATTCGGCAGTACATACTTAGTATAAATAAATAATGTAAAAATAAGTACAAATTGACTGTTGAAATTGGAAATTTGCATTACCGGTAGGTTAACTCGGTAAAAAATTTTGGGTTTGCATTGAATTTGACCCTAAATCCACATATTCAAGAAAATTCAGATGTTCATAATAATTAGCAGAATAGTCCTACAGACCCCAAGATCTTGGTTCAGAGTAGGACATCATATAACCCGGAATATGCTTAGTAGTTAATTAATAGTAATCATCAGTTCCACTATGTCGGATAGAAAGTATTAACGCAATACTATGCAGTTAAGTTTCATTCGATCACTACCATGGTGAATACCCAAATCTTTAAATGCCAAAATGTATACAAAATTGCTTCACAAAAAGCCAAAATTAAAAGTAAACAAACAGTGACTTGAGTGCTTCAAAATAATTTAAAATAATTAGCACTACACAGGTAAGCTCTATATCATACCTTATTTACCAACCAGTCTGGTATTTGTCGGATACAGTTAAGCTAACACGAAAACACGACCATATTCAAAGAGAATACCATAATTACAGGTTATGTCGAGTTCGCAGCTATTACACGACCTAATTTCAGACCACACGGACGAGGTTAGTCAAAGACAACCTGTTGCTGATCACCAGGTAGAAAACAGGCACATCGGAAGCTGGCTACCATGTCGATAAGCAACAACTAAAGCCAGGTGTTTGCGTCAGAACAGCAATTTGACGTTGTAACTCTCGGCTCTCGCAGAAATTGAATCCTCAACTCACACCAACTTCAAACGAAAAGGGGGACCCTTGGCTCATGCGACAAAATGTTTTCCCCCGTACTAAAAAAGAAGCTGAAAAGGAAGCGCATAGAATCTAACCAAATAATAAAACAAGGAATCTAGGTTTACCATTAAGATGTTCCGCTCCGTTTTGCCAAATGGTAACATGTGCTCGCTCAAGTAGAAATCCAGAAATATGTCTGATTTTGAGAATTCACGAAAAATAGCTCTTCCAGAAACGCCATTAATATATTCCTCGAAAGCAATCGCCAACAGGAAAGTGAATCTTCACTGTAGGATGACAGCGAAAATCCCAAAATATCATGGAACATTTGATTTCACAAATGTAGTTCACTTTTCCATTCTTCCTGATTCAGCACAAAGTGGCAAATGGCCGAAAAGATACGCTGCAGCCCAAACTTTGGATAACCTGAGAAATTCAGGGTAGGCAACCAGAATACCTTGGAGCTTGAAATGTTGTAGAAAATAGCGTGGAATTATTAGGAAAACTAATACATTGAAATATGAAACTTGACTTTAGTTTAATTAGATTGTAGAAAATATTTGATTTATCAATACATATAAACGGTTTTTGACCCGTAACAGGGTCTTGAGCACAACGTCCAACTAGCATAACGTCCACCACCTAGTGTAGCCGCCATGTTGGACGGAAATTTCACCGCTATTTTTGGTCATAATGTCCACCACCATAACGCTCATTCTGGTCCTCAACGCCCACCTTCACATTTGATCTTAACGTCCACCATGGACATAACGTTCACCGCCATAACGCCCACTATGGTTTCCAATGCTATCTAAGTGGTGTTGCAAGTCGCAAGCCAGACGCAGTTGAATGTGAACCCCAATACTCGAATGTCATCTGCAGCTGCAAAAGTAACTGATATATTGCTTAACTGGAAAATCAGCAGTGAAAAAGAGTTATGGAGCGGGAGCCGGATTAAGAGGGGGGGGGCTAAGGGGGCTGCAGCCCCGGGCTACCGAATTTTGGGGCCTCGAAAAGATTCGAAGGTTATAATCTAGTGCGGTTTCTAATCATTTAGATCCCTTTGTACCCGTTGCATAAATGGGAATGGGCCTCTAAAAAAAATTTAGCCCTGGGCCTCACATATCCTTAATCGGCTCTGGTCCCAGTACATTTCCTTGGGGAACGTCGGCATTAATTGGTTGCAAAATGGAGTATTCCATATTTGCATAGCAAGTACCTATTAGTTAAGTCACACTCAAGAATTGGTAGCATGTGAATGTTTAATTTTGAAGTACCTTTTCTTCTCTGTGGGCGTGCTTAGTTTGCAAGCCTAATTGATCTCCAGATTGAGTTTTCTTGAAGGTTTTTTTTCAAAAACTAGAGTAGTGACGTAGCCTTATTACATGATATAGATATTAAGATGAGCTTCTGCCTGAGTTTACCCATATGAGTGTTCTTATGCCAATGGCATTGAATTTCTTTATTGGTGGCTTCATTGAAGTACTTATTCTACATATATTTATTTTTCTTCAGGTGTTACTTCAGCAGGAAGACGTTTTTAAAGTGTATAGCAAATGCGTTTTCTCTGTAATCTCCTTTCTTGTCCGTGTTCACTCCTTCCACAGTTAATAACGTACACTTTTCGACAATGATCAAAATTATTTCAACATCATACATTATTTATGCTAGATCAGTTACCGCCTTCATTTTCACAATACCTTCTCGTAATTAAAAAACCTTAACCACCCTCCCTGTGAAGAAACACATTAATTAATAAATACTTTTAAATTACTATTATGACAATGTTCGTATATAATGCAAGTTAATAAATGACACAGCAAAAAAGTGCATGTTACTAATTTTTGAGTTCTGGTTCGATTAGCCTATTTTATCTGCAGGTCAATTTTATGTCAGTTTTGGTTGAGAAGCATGAGGATATCGTTATCGCATGAACAATGATAAGCGTAAAATTAGGTTTGGTTTGTTTCGTGCAATAACCAATCATAGAGTGTGGGTTTAAGCAATAAAAGTTGATTAGAAATAAATCTCTCGCAAAGACAAGCAAGTGAAAAATCTAATGAAGGTTATTTGAATTTTCACATGCTCACTCTATATAGGACACAACGTTTTATTACATTGTGTTTAGTGTGTAGCACTAAATTATGTTAGTGTTTTATTGATTTTTAACTGATATTGTGTTAGAAATGAGTTGCATTATTGTTAGACCTGGGAAAGCTGTGAATTCCAATTAACTAACGCATGACATCATAGACGATCTGCAGATCCTGTTTGATTTTAATGTCTGTGCAATTTTGGATTCACAGAAAGACTTTTGAACTATTTCTAGCATTTAACTTGTAGAACCATCCGGATAGCATTAATAAATGGCTCTACAGAAATGTATGTATTTGTTTCTGCTACTACCCATATGATCTGTGCATATCAAAATATTTCACTCTGTTTCTATTTCTATACCTTCTTATCTGTTCCATCAAAACTAACATTTTTTATATTACTGAACTTGGCCCACTCTTAAGATAGTACCCTCTATTTGTTCTACTTTTTTTAAGTTAATTAAGATACAAATTTTAATGCGTTAGCGTTAACATTAGCATTATAGGGTAAAAATTAATTATTGTAGATTTCGGATATCATCAATTTATTTCCTGAAATATTTTTGCTCTTGTATTTACGTTTTGATAATTGAGCAGTTTTCTTCGTTAACCACTATAGAAAGACTCCAACTCCTTTCTGATATTGAATATATTTATGGGAGAAGAAGAGTCTGTACCAACGGTAAGTTCTAGCCAAAGAAGTTCACAGACTGTGAGGAATATCAAAAACAAAAAGACAAGGTGCAAACGAATACATACAAACCTTGAATCATGTGAACACAGTTCGCCCTAAAATAAGACCTTTTTTCCTGGAAGAAATATATAAGACTTTCATTAGAAAAAAAAAGACTTTATATATTTGAGTAGCAATACAATAGCGAATAAAATTTAAGGGAGGAGGGGAGGGGGGGGCTAATTGATGTTGTAGACTCTCAAAAGAACCACGAGAAAAAATGCCACAAATGACGTGAGCCGAAAAATTCATAGTCGACATAGCATAAAAATTATTCGCTGGATTATGGAGAATATAAATAAGAATTTACAGGGTCTTGTGGAGAGAAGTTTTTATTAATGCGACCTTGTCACGGCTGTGAAGGAATTATATTTTTTCAAAAATTTTAACTGAAAGCAATTTTAATTCATTTTCGTCACAAGTATATATCACGTATTTTTGATATCAATCATAAAACAGCAGCTATCAAGTCCTCCTACTGACCTTCATAAAATACATCCACTCAAGCATGTATGTACTTAACCGTCTTGTATTATTGCTTAGTAACTAATAAAATTAGTAATGCATTCTATTTATTTCTCTACCTACCTATTTATAAGAGCCGTTTCTCATTACGCCCACTGTTATTTAACTAGTCCATTTAAAGCTAAAATGAAGGAAAAATTGGAACAAAAGTGCAGTAAGGCGAGATTTTATTTTAAATATAATTTATACGTTACTCCCTCAAGTAAGCACATCGGTAAATGAAGTGGAAATTGTCACTTGTGACCACTTACATAAAAAATCACTTCTCTTAAATAAATATAAACTTTTACTTACATCATATATAGCCCGTCCTCGTTTATACCATAAGTAGTGCCCAAGTGTTGTTCATTAGTCTCTTACAGAAGCATCGACATTCCTTCCTGTTTTGCGCTAATCTTCTTACCTACTTCTTATGTTTTTCTTTGATTCTCAGCAGCTCTTCTACTTATTTAATCCGATGATCTAGTGGGCCTACATCCTAAAATGTGTCCATGACTTTTATTAACCAAACCATTTTAGTTAATCTTTCTGCTTGTTACCAACGTCGGGTATAGTTATTTTACTACGAATCGCAAACAGTTCTAGATTCAAGCCCCAGGATAAACAGATTTAGTTATGCTAACCAGCTTCAAATCGTATTAAACAAACATTCAGGCTGCATGTAGATATCGGAGGGCCGACCAGCTGCAGTGAAGACGGTACGAAGTTCTATTCTAAAGTAAAGTAGTAGTTCTAAAGTAAAATAGCAAAGGGTATTCAAATTACCAGGTAAGTACCAATGGCGTCTTAGAATCGAATAAATACGGAAAAGGCTTTGGAATGTACGTTGCTATTAAGTTAGGTACACGGTTTACACATCTATTTGTAATGAAATTGAATAATATAATGCGATGTTTGTAATATATCTAAACTCCACGTTGTAAGCCAATTGTAATATACCTCCTATCTCGAGCCCTACTTACGGCGCTAATTGTAATATTTATCAACTACACTTGTAGTACCAAATGAAATATACTCTTTTACTAATTATTGTAAAGAGATGCTATCATTTATATACCTACCTTATTTCTTAATGCGATAAGTAGAAATTGACGTAACTCCTAAATCAACATTTGAAATTATGTCAAGTAATTATAATTGTTTAAGCCACGACTAATTAGTTTTATGAGCCATGAGACTACTAATTCCCACCTGAATGGGCTAACCTTCTATATCTAAAGATTGAATTCCTTTTAAAATATAATAATTATTTGATTTTATGAATCAAATACAAGTTTTAGGTACTTTATAAACTTAAATTCGTACGTTCAGTTTGTTAGTAGCACATAGAAGTTTAATCTGACATTACAGAATAAAATACAGATTGTCAAAAAGTAATTTAATCAATTGTTAGTATTTCCAAACTTGATTAAATTAAATGTAAAAAACGAAAACGTTGATTACTCAAATCACAAATATAATTTAGAAAAATAATTAATATTCTATAATAATCTTCTAAATATAATTACAATGGTTTTAATAGTCGTGACACCAAACCCACCCTATAATTTCTTATTATTTTGTAAGAAATTGTCACTAACCTTCTCAATGTTTATGTCTTGTACCTGAATGCTCTACCTCAGCTCCTAACTGGACAGATTCAAACCCCTCTTGGTTGTTCCCGACCAAATCAAAAGCTCGTTGTAGCTCTTTGAAAACTCTATTGCTTGAATAGACAGTTCTACAGCATTCCACAACACTCACTTTCACTGGTTTTACTGGCTTCGTAGTACTCTAATATTTACAATAGAATATACTACGTTAAATGAATTCAAATAAAAACAAAAACAACTCTGTGGTTGCCCTTACTACCCCACCAGTCAAACATAAAACTGTTATATCACATGATATCCATTAGATATCTGGATATAAATACTTAAATTAAATGTATCATTCATCCTGTATGCTGCATTACATGTTCCTAATCAACGATTAAAGAAGTTAATTCAGATATAATTAAATGAAAATGGGTCCTTTAGATGCAGGCAATTAGTAATGCTAATGACATATGCTTCGGTATCTTCTCGAGAAATAGTATATTACGCAACAAGTTTAGAAAAGTGATGTTTTACTAAACAAGTATTGCTGGTTTGAGTACGAGCATTAGCGAGTACTTTAACGGCCATACAGTAAAACCACTTTACTACTATTTTATCGCATTTTATAAGAATGTAAAATATTAAATCTTTACATAAAAGTGACCCTAAATGTCGAAACATAACCAAGTTGAGCAGAACTGGTTTCTATGTTCTAAAGCATAATAAGCAGCTCCAGTTGATGTTATGCATTTGGCAGCACTGAAGTGTATTGTTGGTGGCACTGTAAGTCTATGTCAAATTCAAGGCAGGTTGTGTTTTGCGTCAGTCTGTGTCAAAACTGACGCAAAACCTAACCTGATAACCTCGAATTTAACATAGACAGTGCTACCAACATATTATTCATACGTTGTATAACCACGACCATTCAAAAACGTTCGATCATTTCTGAAGGCACTGTATAAATAGCATAAGGTATTCAAATTACCAGATAAGTCCGATTGCTAACTAGAATTCTTAAACTTACTCAGGTACTATGTATAGCCAAATACGCGACGACCTGAAACAGACATCCAGAAGGTTCAACACATAAATTACTTGACTAATCATACAGAAAACCGAAGCAAAACGAAAAGATTTCTATTAATAACAGTGATTCTGATACAAACAATTGATTACAAGCACTCGCGCTAGTTACTGGTGTGGTATAACCCACTTTACAGGCGAAAGCCACAAGTACAGTCAACTCTATGGTAGCCATTAATTTTAAAGAGTTTAGCTAACACATAACAAAGTTTAATATTTAAATAGGTAACAGGTCTCTGGGCAGATAAAATTAGCAGGCAATTACAAATTTACGATGCCGCGGGCCAAACATAGCCTGAGGGCGACAATAAGGGTATGCCATCGCCTACGTAAAAAATTAGAATATTTCAAAAATGCCCAAGTAATAACTGACGAAACTTGAAGGTAATGCAACACTAAGCGGTGAACCCATGCTTAGGGTACGCTTAGTGTACAGATTTGCTTTTACCTTGCATAGCACAAAATCTTGTTTAATACTCCCAGCCATAATACGAAACGCCACCGGAAAAGCAAACAGCAACAATCACCCACCATGTAAAGTTCTCTAATACAAGCGGAGACTCAGCAAGGGTTCCACAAATGCTGCGGATCTGTAAAGCTTTTAACTAACGGGGACTCAGCAATTATTTCAGACTCGGCTACCAAACTAGTAGCACAGACTAGCAGCTCATAGGTAATTTTTATGACCCCTCGCAAATCCATTGCAACGCCAGGAAAAATCGCAATCAAATGCCATTGAGGATAGCAACCGTATAAATCCGTGGTATCGCGAGTGAGTTAGGACACTATTCTTGCCTTCTAAGTCGCTATAAAAGTGCCCAAACTAGGGCAAAATGTGTACTAACGAACTAAATGCGTGCGATCAAACCGAGAGAAGCCGTCGAAGAGAACGAGGGACCAAACACATCGCCTTAGGTGTGCGAAAACATTTGAGGAGTTGACAACGGATCAATAATCCAACTGGCAACTGGCAAGAACTATAACTCGCTAAGTGTTCCGACTGGGGTGGTCAAAATGCATAAAAGCGAACAGGACAATGAAAGTGTAACGCTTTTTACTTGTAAGCCGTCTAAGTTCGTTTTCTTCTATTACCTTCTGACTGATTTTGGAACGATACGTTTATTTATCCCTCCGTGGAATGTTAGAATTAAATACGACATCTCGATAGACTTAGTATTTTTATACTTATTTGCCCTGTTTTTTTACTTAGCTAGCTCAAAATATATAAAACTCTTTCAAAGATCCGAGTCGTGGTTACGAGCGAGCACTATTTGCCAAAAGCGAAGCTGGTTTGCACCTGTAGGGTGTTTGGACTGAAACTGATTACAAAAATATGCACAAGAAAAACTATTTGCGTGCACAATTTACTTTAAAACATATAAAAAGGAAATAGAATTAAAACCTACAATAAATGTCCAGTTTTAAACACAAATGTACAATAGGAATGGACAGCCTACGGACGCTATAGCTTGGGACTACTCGCATTTACCTTTACACAATGACAGGATAATTATCATACAGATGCTTAAACCAAAATAAATTAGAAATGCTCCTCCTATCAACGGTAGCACCCTCATAGCCTCATACCACTCTTCCAAAACATGTCACATTGACACGGACGTGGCAACGTTTTGAAACAACTTATTGCCTTATTAATATTACATTAGTGCGATAAGGATGTAAGTTTGGTTATGGTACGGTAATAGTCAATCATATTCAATCTCACCGTATGTGCTGAACTGCTGAACATAATTTATTTCTACACAAGAAAAAGTAACTTTAATGAATCGAACGGATTAAGAGAAATCGACTTGCTACGTGAGTAAACACTAGCAATACATTTATGCAAAAAATCTTTGACTATGAAGATGTTATTAATCATGAGTAGCCCATAAGGTGCGACGGTGAACAAGGAATACTATCTGGGAGTTTCTACAAGATTAGGAAGGAAATTTTTGACATTATTAAAGTAATCGTTTTCGTTCTAAAAATTATTGAAATCCCATATTTTTCTGCTAATTAATAAGTACTGTTGTTGCTAGTAAACTGGATTCCACTATAACAAAAATATTTCTGAGGTATGTTTCAGTGTTCTTTTTTTTTATTAGAATCAAACCTTTTTTCCGTTCATGGTTTGAAGTTAAACCGATGGCGTCTTAGAATCGAATAAATAGGGGAAATGCTTTAGAATGTCCGTTACTATTAAGTTAGTACACAGTTTGCACATCTATTTGTTATGAAATGGATCGTTCCTAATCAACGAATAAAGAAGTTAATTCAGATTTAATTAATTGTAAATGGGTCAGACAATTAATAATGACACATGCTTTGGTATCTACTAGCAAAAAATTATTTACTACCAGTTACAAGTAACTTTTACACCAAAAAGTAGAAATCGGTTACTTATCTCAGTTATTACCTCAACTAAAAATATTTTTTATGAAACCTCGTTTTACGTATTTACAATCACAAATCCTCTTCGTAATAGATATGTAAGTTTTTAAATAAATAACAAATTTTATCGGGATTCTAGTGAAAACCTTACTAAGACAAATATTTGTTATAGCGATAAGAAATACAAACACAACAGTTCTTTTCTGGCAAATTTTATTTTACGTAGCGGCAACAATGATCTTGGAAGTGAAACGACATCAGGCAGTTTAAATATTTTGTTTCTTTCTACGATTGTAATAGTACATGCAGTTTTATGATTATTAATCTTTCAAAACGTGTTTCAATTCAAACCGATGCGAACGATTGGTTGCATAAGCTCCAGGCGCTAGCGCTATGCCAATTTTCAGTATTCTAAATGCTTTTGGTTTGTAACATGATTACGTCATTGTCCTAATGATTTGCTACGGATATTTTTACTAAACAACTGTAAATATGTAAGAAACGTAAAAAACTTTGATACTAATAACACGTTTTTACTTTGCTTTTAAGAAATTTGCCCATATTACTATTCATCTGTTTTTCGTCAGTTCCAATTAGCCGCGAATAGGTTGTTTATTATGGGTGCACACATAAAAAGTGGTTTTAATAATATAGTTGGATTAAGGCTGGCTCCGCTTATACTTAATATTTTATAGAAAAATAAACAATCGCACTCTGTTAGAATATTTTTGCCGAAACGGTCGAAAGTGCCGAATGAAATGGATTCGCAAAATTTTATTTATAGCCCATTCACTTTCAATATAACAGATCTGGCTCGTTAATTAGTTTTTTTTGAACCGATAACTTCCTTTTAATGAAAAAATGCCGCGCTAATTACATCGAATCTGCATTCGCCTGCATCAAAAAACAAATTTAACCTGAAAAATTGTTTTTTAAGTAAAAAGCACTCTTTAATTGGCCCTAATGAATTCGAATTGGCTGACTCCGCAATAGTTGCAAATAGTCAAGAGACAATTATTAGTGAGTTGACCTAATGTTATTTTTTTATGATAGACGCCCTTTTAAATTATGTGCTTTTGAGCGGACCATTATGGGATATAAAACACTAGAACTTTTGCAAAAATTATGCAATTATTTGACAAGAACACGAAATTATTGCTAGAAATGTAGCTTTTTTTGCACAATATGGATTTGATCACATATAAAATGCCACTTTTTGAAAATATATTACTTTCAACAGACAGCTTTAATTGGTCTAAAAGTTATTAAGTTAATTTCTTTGAATTTGTATTTTTGCAATCTTAAATGTTTTTTAAATGTATACGTTTTGGTTCAATATTACTAGCTGCCTCTAATATTTAGCAAAAAAAGTTTCGAAAATATTATTCGAGAAAACAGAGAGGAAGCCTACAACTTGGCGCTGTTTGCAGTGTAAAATATTTAACCAAGTCAATAAAGCACAGCATTAGGATATTTTATATAATTGCAATTTTAAACAGTAATAAAAGTATTAATGCATTGGTAATGAGATGCGAGAAAAAAGTAATTAGTCGGATCAAGGCACGCAAAACCAAAGCATATTTCAGAGGGTTTTATTTGGGCTTTTGAATAAGTAATATAATTAAAATGATAGGTTTGTGCACATATAAAACCAGACCAAACGAAGTGAATTGACACAAAAGGTTGTTATGTGCATATAAATGAGCGTAGTTATCAATAAAAACAAAGGACAGTGAAAATTGTGAGCAATCTGACGGGTAGATGAAAATTAAGAATAATATAGAAAATTGCAAAGAGCAATCCTGAATGTAGGCAACAGAAGAAAAGCAAGCGACCATGAAAATGGTGGACTCGGATATCAGTGTATTAAAAACCAAAGTGCAAAAGAGCAGAGTGAAATTAAAAACGTTTGTGAGTGCAACGCTAAAGAGCAATACTAGTTTTAAGCAAAAGATAATATTTTAGATTTAAGAAAATGTTAGATTTTTAATTTAGTAATCAAACTTTATTCTATTTGTGGTTAATATTATCAAACTAGATTCCAATTAATAGTAGAAGACACCGTATCATAGCAACCTGATGCTTTTTTGTTATTAACAAAGAAGAACAATTGAAAATAGAAATTAATGTATCTTGTCGAATTCGTGCTCCATATTGAGCAAATGTGTTATGAGAATACGTGTTTTTCCAATGATAAAAAGTAGTCCAATTTATTGCCCAAGTGTCAGTGTACCTGTGGGAACGTTTGCAGCAGTTTCCACGACGTAAAAGTTACATTTTCCAATCTCATCCTCGAGTGGACATCGGGAGCCGATCAGCTGGATCTTACGATTTTCGACCACGGTCAAAATTAGCAGCAGCACCTAGAGGGTTAGCAGTCTGGGGAATCAGCGGGGTCTCTAAGAACGCCGCTGTGAACATGTGAGGCCAGAAAAACGGAGCCCGAGGCAGAAAACCGGGAGCGTCATCTGCGACCAGCATAGACCGAACTTCACGAGGTAGGATAGATCTGTAAACTTGAGGGTCAGCGTACGGGAAATCAATTAAATCCAAGATTAAACCTTGCCGAAGAGGCTATCGCTTTCCAAAAGTCTAGCTACGCCATAACGGTCCGTAGATGCCTTGGCGTCAGTAAATTTTGCGAAATTGGCCAGAATCACGCATCATAAACAATAAATGTTGGCGTGGGTTCTACGTCCATCCTGAGAATAACGAAGGCGAGGGTTTTAGTTGCCAAGCTAAATATTTTAATTAATTACCTGATGCTTTCTCGCAAATTTCACCGATTTTAAAAGTTCAAATGCACGCTGTACGCACAAACCATTTTTTTGTGTTCAAATGTCAATTAATGATTGTAGTGAATATCTATTAAGAACGAGCAATGAGCTACGTTGAGACAAATGACCTAAAATTTGAGAAATAGTCCATTTCAGAACTTAACTCTGAGATAAGCAGTTTTCGTGTTTGTCGTGAGCAAAGCGTATTAGATATTGCAGTTAAATAAAATAGAAAGAGGGGCAATTAACCATTTTATTGTGGGCAATTAATTATTACATTCCATTTTTACCAGCCCTTAAATTACTGACCAGCAAAGTGAGCACAGTATAAAAACTCTAAACTGTGAATTGTGTATGGATTTGCCCTAATTTTAACTTATATTAATTTTGTCCAAAATAAGTAAACAAACAGTCAATTCAGCACAATATTAAAAGAAGAAACGACACAAAAGAAGAACTAAAGAAAGCGAAAAGAAGAATAGTAGCAAAGAGGTCAGTAACAGATGCTACAAGGTATCGACGTGTAAGTTTGTCACATGTGTTTGCAAAAAAATAAAATTCAGAAGATGGTATACAATAAATTAGTACAGTTTTTAAGTACAGTATTTTCAAAGGCCATCAGTACGATGTTAGAGCTTCTAAGTTTACTAAAATAGCGATTGTTCAATTATTAAGTATTGTTAAATGATGTACTCGACCAAAAACATTTAGTTGCTACCATATCTTTTATTTTTTTTATTTTAATGCACTTGTAAACTGCGCAACATAGGTATCAGAGGGCATTTATTGAATTGGTTTTTGTCATTTGTTACTGATAAGCAAACATGTGAAATGTAACGACATGCAATCACATAATAGTAATTTACGTTACGAGACCGGAAAGTAGTGTTTTGTAGGTCAAACCAAGTAGATTCCAAGGCGAGCTGCAGGCGAGCCCTGTAAGCTTGGGGAGACCTGCAAAACACTTTCCGGTCATGTATCGTACAGTATTTTTTTACGACATCCGAGTCCATCTTTCAAACTTGCGAATTCACTTTCGAAAACTTATGACATTAGTATCTATTATTTGACTTATCGAAATAATAACACAAACTTGTTTCCATAGTAAGGAAGGCAAAAGGGACATCTGATCTTGACCGGTAAAACGTTACTTGCTGGTGAAAAAATTCCCCAGAAACTGCATATTTTCTGGTCGGTCGTAAAAAAATTAATGTAAGCATAGAGGTATCACAGGGGTCAATCCTTGGTCCACTGATATTCCCTTGATTTATAAGGGATCTACCAGAGCCTGTAAAATCTGGATAGCCAATACTTTTTGCAGATGGTACTCCAATTTTATTTTGTGTTGATCTCCAATTTTAACTCGTAGTTCACTGATTTTTTCAAATGTAGCATCCACTGTTGCCATTTGTATTTTTTTTTCATATGCCTCTCCATGTATTGTGGTATAGTAGTAAATGTAATTCTTCTAAATAATTGTAGTTGTTAAGCTGTGTGGGTAATATATTATTATTTCGTACTTTCATGATTTGCTGTGAATGCTGGTTTGAAATCACTCTCGGTGTACTATGCTTTGCACAAGTATCTGTTATAATGTGTTAAACGGTTGCTCTGTTTCATCTGTTAACTTTTCTTCCCTTTTTGCGCCATTTTACTTCTCTCGTCTAAAAGGCGAAAAAAGTATTGTAATAGCGAAACAATCACCTACCAAGATTTTTCAGATCTTCACGTTTCAGGGTCCCTAGATGACGAAAAACAGCTTGTCTGAATTACGCCTGTCTGCCTGTGTATCTGTTGGTATTATAACTCAAAAACTATTTGTTGGAGCAAGACAATATTTTGTATACACATTATATATCTACTTGGCATTAAACCCACAAAATTTTAAACAAATATATACAGGGTGAGCAATTTAAAAAACAAAGTTTTGTTTATTTTTGCTTAAACCCTAGAAATAGATTACAAGAAATAATTTGTACACAGCGCATGCTTTATTCTTGCCAATAATTGGGACCCAACAGATACGGGATAAATTTTGTATGAGACAAAAGGAAGCACCAAATAAGTGCTTTATGTTAAATATAGCTGCATCGAAGAAATTCGAAGCGTCCCGGTGGCTCACAAAGCGAATGCAAACTTTACCCGTGAACTACCCCCGAACAGTGAAACAAATGGGCCGGCTCGTTCGCAGGCGCTGAATGTCGAGTCCGATCACCGGTAATATTTTTATTTTTGCTTTAACTGAGATACAGATAAAAGTAACAATTTGCACATAGTTCAGCTTTTACCATTGACGAAAATTTAACCCAACAGATACAGCGTAAATGTTGTAAAGCATAAAAAGGTATCAATTGGATTCTATTTAAGGCAGCCAGGACGCACGGACTTAAGAAGTGCTCCGTAGCGTATGTAGGGATAGCTAGCTCCCTTGAAATATCCCACTAAACGTTGGAATCGCATTCACAGCCGCCTGCCCTTCGAAGTCGACCACCGGTAATGTTTTTTTACTTGAAAATTTATGTAATTTATTAGAAACGTGAATAAATTTTTACCACGAGTTTAATTTGATTTTTAAAATTATTTAGTGTCCACTTACGAGGCAAGTTCTGAGTAAAGCCCTTTACAGATTTTTTGTTTTAGTTTCTATATGTGTTGCTTCTCGAACAATAATGTTATCCGGTTGTTGCTTATCATTGGCGGTTTAGATAACAGCTTCTATGTTCTCTTCGTTTTCTGTTTCGTTATTTACCTTTCTTCTGTCTTTTCCTTCGATTTCTCGTTTTTCTTGTATTTCCGTTTCAGTTAATAGATTTTTTGGATGTTTTGTTCTGTTAAACGTATTGTTAGTTCTGTGTACATATCGATAAACATATAATGCATTTACGCTATAAATACTGTTTTTCCGCTTTAGTGCTTTCCATGTAACAACATTTTCATTAATGGTTTGTGTTCAACTGATTTGTTGTTGTCTTTTCTTGCTTTAGTGGTTGTACGATTTGCTTAATTTAAAACACCTTCAGCATGTGGAACGTTGAGTTCTTCCATTATCGGCTGTACTGTTTTCGGGTGTCTCGATAGAGGCCCACCTGATCAACTGTCACACCCAGCACACATATGTGCCCTGGCCCCTGGCCCCTGGCCCATGAACCCTCTTTTAAAATGTAGGGATACGGCATTTTTACCCAACCTCCGGTTAGCTCAGGGTCCGTAGCGTCGTCATTCCTTAAATAGTAACCGAAGTTACTACCTCTTGCGAGGTTATTACTATTGTTATTTATTCTGGAATTTAGTAAATTCATTTAAAGCAAATAGAAACTTAAATCCGTTAAAGGGCGGACACGAAAACCAAGCTCAAAGAAACAGGAAAATGTAGAATCTTAATTTGCAAACACATAATCAAATTTAAATAGAAATAAATATTGGTGTCAGTGAAGCGGAACGAAATGAAATATTATACAAGGAAATAAAAGAAATTACAGTTGGTAAGGCACGTGTAGCCCAGATGAAATAGCGTACGTACGATATGATCAAATGGGAAAGTGACAAATTAAGATACTAAAAAGAGGACTACGGACAGAAATATAAAACAAAATCGAAAATGAAGAGGGGGTATTCCATATATGTATTACATATATGGGGTATTCAGAGCAGTAAGATAAACGATAGACCACGAAAAACAGCACGTAACCGATCGTATTGGAGAAAGATCTGCAGATGTTGGCTTAAGATTCAATCGCCATTTCAGAATGCTATTTAAACAAGTAATTGACATTATTTTGAACGAAATGCGAGAACTATAAGAGATAGCAAAAAATCGAAGAGGCATCTTTTATCTAAAATTAAAAGACTTACCCGAAAGTGAGATTTCTTTTCATTTTCTACACTTTCTATTTTTTTTCCTTCAATTTGTGGCTCTGATTACCATTCTTCCGCTTTCAGTTAATTGTAAAACTTGCTAATACTAATGTACTCCAAATGTACTCTATACCAAATTTGGTTTGAATGGCTACACTAATAATGAATTATGAAAAAAGACGATATTTTTTTGAAAACTGTAACCATAAATAAAAAACGACAAATTTTTGGACAATTGTTTATCTGAACTTTTTCCTTAAAATTGGCTAAGACTTACCACAATAAAATATTTTATCGTAAGTTACTAATACCCTTTATACAGGGTGTTTTAAAAATACGTTCGGATGTTTTATGCACTCATAGATCTCATAAATACAAACATAAATGTCTTAATAAACATGGGTCCGGAAACCCATCGTTTCCGGGATACAGAGTGTAAAGTTTAAAAAAAATACAGGCCGCTCCTGGAATAAATAATTTAAATGTAAGTACGCCAAAACATGATTCTTAATAGCATCAATAAACCTTAAAAGTTTCACTAAAATCGGCTGATGGGTGTTTGAGATATTAGAGCATTTTAGTTTTTGTCGCAATAGGTTTATCAGAGGCGTGCAAAATATGGGTTTTATTTTTTCTTGAAAACGAAGCGAGATACGAAAAAAAATCAAGAGACAAAAAAGTTGCATTTTTAGTTGCGTTATTAAAGAAATATTGCAAAAAATCTATTAGATCTTATTTTTTTTGTGAAAAAACCTAATCGACATGCCCCATGGGCACGCCTCTGGAAGTACTGGATCAACTGTATATGTCCAAAAGATACATCATAAAGTCATAAACAAACTAAAAAAAAGTAATTAAAATCGCCTAAAGCGTTTTTTAGATAACAATAAAAGACGGATTTTTTTTAACTTTAACACCCTGTACCTCGGAGATAAAGCGTTTCCGGACTCAAGTTTATCAAGACTTTGTTGTTTGGATTGATGAGGTCTATAGGTGGGTAAAATATCCGAACGTATTTTTAAACACCCTGTATAATGGCGGAATTTAGATTTTTAATTAAGAAAGTATTTGACCCCAATAAAATCCCCTTAGTAACAGCTTAAAAACTTAAATAACTTGAGGTAAACTGCATTTTTAATGAAAAAATCTGACAATTATATGAGAAAAATTTGCTTAGATTTTAAAAAAATGGCCTCGTACCAAATCTGGTAGCCGTAGTAGAGTTTTGATTTTTCGTTAGCTTTATTGAGTATTTATTTAGCTAACTTTTATGATATTGCCATGGAAAATGAAATAAAACTGAGCTGTCATCCTGTGATAAATAGCTATTGTTTGCATTTGAAAAGTTAACCACACCAAAAAAAATCTGAAAATTTTAAACCGCAGATTCAAAAATCAATTAAAGGAGAATACTGTATAAAATTAAACTGAACAGAAGGCAGTCTGTCAACACAAATAGGCGAGAAAGACAAATTGGAGAGGGACATTCTAATATACCTATTTATACAGTTTGCCCAAAATATACTGCATAAACTTTTCTGTATCTAAACTGTATTAAGTAAAAGAAGTGGAATGTTTAGGATCAATTTGTATGAAGATGCATATCACATTTACCAGTTGTTAAGCATACAAATTGTATACAGCAGCTCTACAACTGAGTTAATCTATTGTATGTATTATCGATAACCTCCTTTTATCTTGCGGTGAAGAGGCTGGTGCTTTATGCGCTTACATCTGGCGGTACAATGCTCAACTTATCCCGGATTCGAGATACAAAGTTGGAGCTCGTCTTTTGTGCTTACGCAGCAACTATTGTGTGAGGTGTGTGCCATGGTGATGTGTTGTCCTTGTTACCCTATTTCTGTGGTTCTGAGTAGAACACAGTTAATTTGGTGCCCAACTATGGATGATCTCACCGAGCCAGATTCCAATCGCCAAGGCTGCAGATATTGTAATGGTTAACTTGTTATTATTACCTGAGAAGCAAGAAAATGGAGATATATTTTAGGAGGACGAGATATATATCATTCGACTCAGCTAGAAGAGTAGATTCCAAAACTATATAGAAACCGGAAATCGGATTTCTTTTCCGAGGTCGACTTCCGGTCAATTTTTTTTTAACTTTTAACTTTTTCCTTTATAGCTCCTGCAGTTTTTGAGATATTTAGCTCAAATTTGGAATACAGGTTACGCTGCAGGGCTTACATCATTGAGCATATCAAATGGTTGTGAGAATCTACAGGGAGATTTTTTTTCAGGGGTCATGCTTCCTTTTCTCCCCCTGCGCCGCTGTTAGATTCTAAAATACAAATTGAGTTTTCTGTTTTGTTTAGAATCTTTTTGTTCTCTTGCAATTTTTCGTATCTGCAACCGTTATCGAGAAAAAAAAGTATAAAAACGATTTTCTGTAATTTGCTAGACGAAATTTAAATTTTTAAAAACTGAGAAGCAAGAAAATGGAGATATATTTTAGGAGGACGAGATATATATCATTCGACTCAGCTTGAAGAGTAGATTCCAAAAATATATAGAAACCGGAAATCGGATTTCTTTTCCGAGGTCGACTTCCGGTCAATTTTTTTTTCATCTCGTGTTAAATTCTTAATGTCCAATTATTGGCTCCCCTAATTATTTTAGAGCTAAAGTGTAAATACATTTTTTGTAGAGAAAAAAATACTGCATCTATTCATACTGTTGCTAACCATTTTTCATTTTCTATAACCGAAGGAATGCAAAAAATAAAACTAGCATTTTATTAAAACTAGCATTTTATTATTATTAACTGAGAAGCAAGAAAATGGAGATATATTTTAGGAGGACGAGATATATATCATTCGACTCAGCTTGAAGAGTAGATTCCAAAAATATATAGAAACCGGAAATCGGATTTCTTTTCCGAGGTCGACTTCCGGTCAATTTTTTTTCATCTCGTGTTAAATTCTTAATGTCCAATTATTGGCTCCCCTAATTATTTTAGAGCTAAAGTGTAAATACATTTTTTGTAGAGAAAAAAATACTGCATCTATTCATACTGTTGCTAACCATTTTTCATTTTCCATAACCGAAGGAATGCAAAAAATGAAACTAGCATTTTATTATTATTAACTGAGAAGCAAGAAAATGGAGATATATTTTAAATGTTATCTATACGATCCACAAAAGTGAATCTTTGTCATTCTACGTGTAGTTAACCTACATGTTTTTTGTTGCGCGATGAGATAACATCGTCATACACTTGTATAATATACTCCACCACACAACGTTAATATTAATAATTTATTATTTAAGAATTTTCAAATGTTGAACTGAGTAAAAATCAGATGGTTCTAATTTTATTGCTTCAAATTAAATTGTATTATGCCCTCTCTTTTATTTTATCTGACTGCAATTGTCATTTAAAATATGCTAGCTCCGGTAAAGGTTCAACTCTCATCAAAGGGTGGCTTCATGACAATTTCACTATTAATTAATTTAAAACGGCACGCCACTGCGTTCCCATTCGATTTTACTACGCAGCCGCGCAACTATGAACTGGTATCAAATGTACAAAGGGGTTCCTAACCTCGCATAACATGTCGTTTGATTCGCAAATTCTAACTTTTGTGAATGTTAAATCAGGTAAATATTAAAATAATCTTATTTTGGCGGTTCTAACTTCTTTTGTTTTAGCCAAAACCGGACCTTGATTGCTAAACCGACGCCGCTTGGGTCTATTTCATTTGTTCTGCACACTTAACCTCACAATTTGGCATTTAATTATAATGACTGGCAAAATAATTCTGCTATCTGCTCGGATACGCCTGGCCTTTGCTGCTTTCGGTGTTATCTCGCTGGTACGTACATTTCCGGCTCCTCAAGCTATTATTTAAGTTGCTACAGTACCTTATATTGCATTTGTAAGCGGTAGCTTCCTCGGACAGGCGCCTGAGTTGAAATTCCTCTGGAACTCGCTGTACCGGGTGTTGGGGTTGCTGGTCTCGCTGCTGCTGGTGCCCACGATGCTCTGCAACGTCCACACGGTCCTGCTTATCCTTGGTTTAGCTGGTGTCGAACCCGTAGCTGCCTCATCGGTGCCGATTCCAAGATCGGACGGCTCCACTTGGAAAACAACTTTTTGTCGTAGAAAACGTTGCCCACACTTGTATAAAAACTTTAAATTGCGCTGATCACTGTGGTATGATTTATTTTCATGTAAGTTAATGATAAATAGGAAAAATCTTTAATTAAACACAGAACAAATTTAGGTGTGACATAAAATAATTTATTCAACTGTTTCTCTCTTCTCAACGGTTATAAACAATTGCCTATCTACTAGTAAATTTACAAAAACCGGATATTATCTTAGTTCGAATACAGTACATTTTATATTAATTATTATTAACAGTATCTAAAACTACACAACTCTTATAAACTAAATTACTGTGCACATTGGTTCAGTCTTTAATTGTCTGTTAGCGCACTGCACTTGTTATTAAATGTTCTTATTGTTTATTCACGTATGTTTATTGACTCACTTTCTTTTAGAATGTTTGAATCTCATGTTTGCTCTTCACCAAAATTTTAAACAACACTTAACTGTCTGATTTTCCTGCATATTTTGCCAAGTAGAAATAAGGACTTGGTAATTTCTTCTTATAGTTATTAATTTGCCTTATTCATTTGCTCTAATGCAATATTATCATTTCTTCGCCTCATACCTTTTTATAATCGTTCACAAAATGTCTTTTAAGTTGGCTAACATGAATTCTATGTTTCATACCTTCACGTAGCAAACCTCTTTGTGTTAGTTTGATTTTATTAGGCACTTGATTCTGCCAAATATAATAATTACTTTACTTTAAACTCAGATTACAACCCTGTGAAAAGCCAGCTGTCTCCTTAGCGTTTCTAAATTCGTTCATTTATTTGAACACAGGCATTTCAAACTTGTCAAATGCATTTACTGGATTATAATTATAATGATTTTTAACATTGCGGCCAGATACAACATCTCTACTCTGTGCTTAATCTACTTTTTATATCGCACTGCAATCAGAGCAGGGGCGTAGGGCCCAATACCATCTCAATATATTCCGGCTCCCGCGGGATTCGAACCGAAGAGTTGCTTAATGGAAGCGTAGTACTTTGCCAACTGAGCTACGCCGCTTTTTTCATTATTCATTATATATTTAAATTACTTTGGGCTGTGACAGCAAGTTTTCTAAAATGTTGTTGTTCGATCCCCGATTTATATCCAGTATGTAATTAATTTGGTATTATTAATGCAGCTAAGCTAAAATGCTATTTTTCAACCAAATTCTTTAACCCGTAGTTTAGAGTCCTACTGACTGTATTAACTGATTCTGAAATATTTTCAGCCTACATGAATGCACTGCAAGGGATAAAAAAATGCTTTTTCTTAATTTTGAACGATGAGGATATTCGTTAAACAACGACGTCCATTTCCAATAGTCCGAAAGTCGTACTCACCTTAAAATATAAAAAAGTAAGAGTGAATAGCAAAGCAATGAAAATTGTAATATAACTAATATTGCTGTACTTGCATACAAGCATAATGAGCTCTAAATTAATTTATGCAAATTTTATAACGACAAATAAACCTTTCATTTTGGAATTACGGAATTCAGAGTATATACCTTAACCGTTTATACTGGGGTTTACGCTGTAATGTTCTACATCTACATATCTACATACAAATTAGTTAAAAAATTGCAGAATAAAAAATTCAATTTTTTTATTAATTTCTACTTGAGTTCTGAAGGATGTAATTCACACTATAAAATGTTGTCGAAATAAACTTCAAGGTTAAAAACTATGGAAATTTAAGAAGTAAAAGTTATTTATAACTAGTACATAGACAGATATTTAAATTAAACTATACAAACATGCATGAGCAGTTAAAAAAACAGGAATTTATGAAACAAGTACCAGAAGTGAGTGCATCCTACGACTACACTAATTTTCGCAGTTTATTGCATACCTACTATTTTTTTGCAAAAGATGCTCTAGGTTATGTTGACATATAAATTTATGGCAAAGCGTGAAATAGGTTTATTTATTTTAGTGCCACTAGATGGCCCCGCGAGCAAATGCTCGACTCACAAGCAGCCAGCCCGAGTTTGATTCCCGTTGACTCTAGAAAGATGTTAAAAATCCTGCGCTCCCCGGTTACCACGCTAAGACCTGTGGTAGTCGTTAACCTCTAACAAGGGAACTCTTCCTGGACTTCGACGGGCAGGTTAGCCACCTACTACCCGACTTACAAGTTAAGAGGGCTCATAGAACCACAACTTTGTGAAATAAACAGGCCACTGGCCTAATGTAAGAGGAAGAAGACGGTGGAAACTGGAAAGGTATGAATAATGACAACGAAATCGACTATATCCTCTCCAACGAAAAGAATATTGTCAAAGACATGCCCGTTTAGATTAGATTTAATAGAGGAAGTGATGACAGGTTAGTAAAAGCATACATGGAAATAAATACCACACAAGGATGACAAAAATTTATAAATAAAACGAGGGGACCAACAATAGGTACTAACTCAGAAAAAAGACGAATATCAAAGAGAACTTTAAAAGAAACTAGAACCAATGGAAAACCTTCATAAAATGCAAATAAATAAACTGGCAGAAAAATATTCATCAAAGTTAAAATCAAAAAGGAAACCAAATTAAGTTCAGAAAATGTAGAATTAATAAAAGAAAGGAGACAAATGAACCGAGATGTTCTAGAATATAATGAAAAGAACACAAGAGTGAAAAAGAAGAAACGGGCGGACTTAAGAGCATATAAAACAAAACAAATAATGGAAACCATTGAAGCAAACAAAAAGATGAAAGTGCTGAGATCAACAGACAAACAGACTATCGTGAAGATAAAGGATAAACAAAGTATAGTAATAAACGATAAAAGCTCCATTGCAAACGTAATCCAGCAATTCTATAGAAACATATATACATCAACAATACGACAACCACAAAGCCAGTCAAGAAACACTCTAAATGTGGAATCTGAAACATGCTCATATACAGATGAAAACGGGAGATGTCCCGGAGATGATCATATAACAATCGAGCTCCTGAAATTAGGCAAGACCGAGCTTACGAAAGCTATAAAAATTTTACTCAACAGGTGTCTTATGGAAGGACAAATACCGAAAAGGTGGGAAAATACAGAAATAATACGCTTATACAAAAAGGGTGATATTACAAACATTAGCCCCATTAGCCCGGGCTCACATTTATATAAATTACTAACAAATTATAACGAATCGATTAATAACAATTGGTTCCTCGAACAGGCAAGCTTTCGCAAAGGTTCTTCAACCATCGATCATCTGCAGACAGTTAAACAACTTATTGAAAAAGCGACTAAATACAATATACCTCTGCATCTAGAATTCATAGATTTCCGGAAGGCATTTGACAGCATTGAAACGTTTATTTATTTATTTATTTTGTACTCAGTCAACAGCCGTTAGGCCAATTATAGGCGTCGCTGTACATTTATGGGGCTTGCAACCCCACTAAGGACTGTCATGGGGATATTATGACATCCGGCACCAACTATTTCCGTGGCAGCCGTACCAAGAGGCGCCGCCGCCGGTAGAAGCAGCCGTGAAACTCCCATCCAAGTTCTGACCAGAAAAAGCATTGCTTAACTCTACTGATCGAACGTGGACGCTTCTTCAGGCTACACCACCCGGGACCCGGGACGTGGTCATTTATCGTGGAAATGGACGACGCCAGAGTAGACTCCCGGTACTCCATCCTTCTAAAGAACGTCTTCCAGCAAGCAACGTTCCACATCAAAATCAAGGATGATATAAAAACTGACCGAATTTGTTTAGGTAAAGGAGTCCGGCAAGGGGACACTATATCACGTAAACTCTTCACTTTTCCATTGGAGAACGTCTTCAAAAAAATAACTTGGACCGAGAGAGGAATAAACATAAACGGCACTCAATTCAATCACCTTCGGTTGGTCGACGTTATAGTTCTATTAAGCTCAGACATACAAGAACTTAGTACAATGCTGAACAAACTAAATGAACAATCGAAGAAAATATGATTGAACATGAATATAAATATAACAAAGATTCTCAGCAATGACGAACCACTAATACATATACCTAGATATCACTCCCATAGAAAAAGTAGACCATTATATATATCTCGGACACGCCATAAAACTCGGGAAACAATATCAGAATGCTGAAGTGCAGAGAAGAATAGGTTTGGTTTGGACTGCATTTAGCAAACTTAGCTTTATCCTTAGAGATAAGGACTTAACATATTCCACGACGCAATATTCATATCCTTATTCCATTCCATTGGTCGTCTTCGCGATGTCCGTCCGGTCCGAGGCTGTTGATCAGTTTTCGTAACTATATTTTCTTACGGGATAAGGATTTTATCCCCTAGGGTAGTTAGCCCCAAGCCCAACCACCAACGATACTTAAAAGCTAAGTATATGACAGCTGCATACTTACCGTTGCAACTTACGTCTAGAAAGTGTGGCCGTGACCAAGAAGAATATTGAGAAATAATATGTATGCCAAAGAGCTATGAAACGAGCTATGTTGGGAAAAACCTTGAGAGATAGAATACGTAACACCAAAATCCGAAACAAAACAAAGGTGATTGATATATCAACACGTATAGCGAAATTGAAATGGCAACGGGCAGGCCACAGGACCCAGACAGATGGATAGCAAAGCTAAAATATTGGAGACCACGAATCAGCAAACGGAGTGTTGGTAGACCTCAAAAGACATAGATAGGATGTTAAACAAATTACCGTAATCCAGTGGAGAAGGTCTGCAGAAGAAGAGGCCTTTATCCAGCAGTGGATGTAAACGGGCTAAATAGAAGAAAGAAGAATGACAACTAAAAGAATTATATTTTAGTAAAGGATCCAAAAAGATATATTTTTTAAATGTCAATTTTGAATGTAATTAACCTACAGCTTTGGATTGCATGTATAAAGATTTATCGGACAACATCAAGGAATAAAATTGAAGGGCTTTATGTAAAAAGCCCTAAAAGCAATTTTTGTGAAATTCGGGTTATTAGCGTCATCTATGTTTCAAAGCAGGTACTATCGCCTAGTAACCTCAAATTTGCCGTAAAACGACCTTCTGTATTTATTATTGCAGTTGATTTTTAACCAACCTAACTAAATGAACACGTGTATAACCTATAAACCGATGATTTTTGAGGCGTTCACGGCCATTGTCATTAAGTAACAAACGACTTCCGGGATTGGACCGTGTCATGATTGAGATCGAAGAACTCAACGTTTCGCCCACTTTCGTAAGGGGCTTCATCAGGAGGAAAAAAGCAAAAGAGCACGGTAACTCAACGTGTTAACCACGTCAGAGGCGAAACCCTTCCCTTGCAAAGAGTTTCGCCTCTGGCGTGGTTAACACTTTGAGTTACCGTGCTCTTTTGCTTTTTTCCTCCTGATGAAGCCCCTTACGAAAGTGGGCGAAACTTTGAGTTCTTCGATCTCAATCATGACACGGTCCAATCCCGGAAGTAGTTTGTTACTTAACCTATAAACCGTTTTGAGGGTTGATGAAACTAGTGAACTTGTTTGTTATTTACGTGTTTTTTGTGAAACTGAATTGGAGCCAATTATATCACATAATAAATATTTTACGTCGGCTTTTAGGGTCTCTTTCAGTTAGGAACACGAGTGCTTGCTAGGTATAAGCGAAGCAAGAAATCAAGGAACAGGAGAGAACTAGTAGAAAGGGTTACGTAATATATTATTTTGGAACTGAAATACAAACAAAAACAACAAAAAAGCAGCATAATAGTATACAAAGAAATGGCAAAAACGATTAAGAAGTGGGAACCCATAAACTCAATAAATAAAGTAGAGTGAGTCTGCCCTTTACAGTACGGTCAAAAAGTGGCCAACCGCAAATCTTCTAAAGATGCACTTCAATGTGGTGGTCGAATATTGGTGTCGACTGAATAATATGCCTGCTTACAGGGAATTGCTGCGCTTGAGCATCGTTTGGAAAATTATATTGCTGTTCAGGGTGGTTATGTTGAAAAATAAATGTTGATTCAAGCATCTTGATTGTTTTTCTATATGCAAGGCTGCGAATACATTTATCATCCCTCGCAAGTATAATTAGAACTCTGGAAGTAGTAGAAATATATGCACCCGCAGAAGATACAAAAATAAATGTCTACAAAGAATTACAGAAGCGATCGATAAGCTAAAAGAAAAATATAATGATTTATTAATCATAGGCGATTGGAATAAAGGATCTGCTACAGAAGCAGGACTAGAAGAAATGGGGAAGTATGGAGTATAAACCAAAAACAGAAATGAATGCAAATGATTCAATTCCGCAATGGCAGCAGAAAAAAGATGAAAAAAGGTAAAAAAGAACAAGGTTCACGGTTATTTCAATTCCCCCATTGGGGGCGGGCTGCTATAGAGACCTTGCGTCGTTCTTCCGCCAAGAACGGGAATTATAGGATGGGTGAGAGAAAGGAGGGGTGGAGAATGGAAGAGAGGCCAGGAAAGGTGGAGAAGAAGAGGAAAAAGGAGAATAGGTAAGTAGAGGTACAAATAAAAGTAAAAGGGGTGTGGGTTAGTGCAGAAGCTGAACTAGGAACGAATTATAGGATGGTAATCACAAAAATTGATATTGATAAAGCATATATAGAGGAATGGGCAACATATATAAGAATAAAAAAATAAACTAAAATATTAAAGTGTAAAAGAAGCTTTCCGATCAGAAATAGAAAAAGATTTTTCAAAATGGTTAAACAGCCTGGGACAACTATACATAGAACAATGGAAGATTTTGAGGAAACCACTAATAAATAAATCTAAATTGGTATGTGGCAATACAAAAATAAGTACAATCATATCGGGTGGACAAAAAAAAATTAAAAAATCAGCATGGAACAACTAAAAGAAGGCAGGAAGGGCAGAAAGTCAATAAAATACATAGCTAGAAACAAAGCAAAGGCTGAAATATAAGCTGACAAGAAAAGTTGGATAGACTTTAAAAAAGAAGTAGAGGCAACATTTAAAAGGAAATTCTGGGGCATTCTAAAATATTTACGGGGAAAGAAAAGTAGGAAAATTCCAAGCATAATAAATGAAAAGGGCGAATTAATATCAGATTTGTAAGGAATATTAAATTTATGGAGAACCTTTGCAGTTTGCAGGATCAGAAGAGAAAAGTCATAGAAAGAGAAAAACGGAAAATCAAGATAATAAACCAACAACAATGGAGAGGGTCAAAGAAGCAGTAGGGCAAATAAGAATAGCCAAAGAGAGAGGTCCTGACGACATGGCACCAGAAATGGTAAAGCAAAGAGGATAATCAGTGATAAGGTGGATTTATGAAATATTTTAATAAGCAATGAAAATAATTAGGATACCGAAAATGGACAATAGACGCAATACTCCTAATACTCCTATTTATATATTCCTCCTTATTCTGTTGCTGTTAGGTCTGTATGTATTTCTTCTAGGCCTTTTTCTTTTCCCGTACTTCTTCTTTTACTTGGTCATTCCACCAGTTTGTTCTTTTCCTGTTACTATTTATTTTTGTCATTCCACAGACACTTGCTGCCTTTGAGTATATTACGTCTTTAAATACTTTCCACCTTTCTTCCATTGCCCACTCACTTTTCTGTAATTCTTATCTATAAAACTCTTCGTCTGTCTCTTTTTGATATTTTATCCTGTCTTTTTCTTCTTTTAGTTTATTTATCTTCACCTTTCTAAATTTTATTTCGTCTTCTGTTTTTTGCTTCTGTATTTTCCATGTCGCTCTTACTAATCTGCAATTCGTTCCTAGTTGTAGTTTTCTCTTATGTTTGATGCCTCTTGGATTTTTCGAAGATAATTATTTTCAAGATTTTTGCCTGTAAAATGATGGAAGTAGATAAGCATTCAACATCTAGATAAAAAGCTCATTATTAGGAGGAGGAAAGGGGGCCGTGTAAATTGCCCCAGGAATGGCTTTGCCTTGCCTGCTCCCTCTCCCTGGCTACGGTCCTGGATTGAGTTGCTTTCACTGTAGCTCATGGGAATTTAATTTCTCTCTTGTATATGTATGTATGTATAATCTGTAACCTCATTTACCTTGCGGTGTAGAGGCTGGTGCTTTATAATTTCTCTCTTGTATTTTCCAAAAGAATTTCAAAAATGTGCGGTTATGGCAAAATATGTCGAAAACAGTTATATTAAATATGAAGAACATTCTCTTGGGATTTTAGAGTTTCTTAAAAAAACTGAGTTTTACGAAAGAGCCTTTATAAAGGTCTACTTTAGGTGTCTACATCCTACATGAGACGTAATTACCTTTTGGTTGAACAACTAGCCCATCTTTTATACATATTTACTAGAGACCATTAATAATTTTACATAAAAAAAACAAGAAAGGTGGAGGTTTACGTTTTTTCTCTTGTGTTGTTTTCTTTCTTTTGTTTTGTAAAAAATGTACTTCAGTAATTTTGTGCTTTTTCCTTATTTATTTATTTAAGAAAATCTTTTACTTCTTCAACTGCATTTAATAAACATTATTCAAAAAATGTATGTGGTGGTTGTTTGTCCCGTGCAATACCCGACACTTTTTATCAACTAACTTCTCAACGAGATTGGTGGGTGGGGGGGGGGGGTCATATATAAGGGGCGTCGAAATATTGCAAGGTCAAAGTTTGTCGATACGGCTCTGGCGCCGAGTAATTCTTGCGTAAACACATTTTCGTAAAATTTAAAAAAAACAAATAGTATATTCCTCTAAAAAGAATACTACAAGCTTTATATACTGTTATGATAATAACGTTGTATGGTGACAAGTTTGTAAAGATAAAATGATTGAAATAAATCACAAATACTACAAGTTTTAATACGAATTATTGCCTACTCTTGGGTTAATTAAAAATGATAATTATTTAATTGAGATCTGTTGCAATTATAAATGGTATGTTGCCCTCTATATTTTAATTATTGGGCACGTATTCAAATTAATACGCCGGTTAACTTTTGAGAACTTCTATATCTGCAAAGTTAGGTTGTAACACTGTATACATTTTGCCATAGTATAGCAAATGCTCAATTTTAATAAATGACAGTTAACCTTAAATATTTACGGAAAACACAGCTGTTAGTAACTACAGAAATTTAGCGTAATTGAACGCAAATCTACCAACAATCAATCAATTCGCTCCAGGAAAATAATAACAATGCAATGGTTAACCAATCAAGTTGTTTGGAAAACCTGTATTTATTTTATTTCACGTCATAGGTGACGTCAACTGGCAACTATTTTGATTGCTCTCCAAATATTCTGCTTTCTGCAAAATGAGGTAACGCCAAGCTCGTAATTTTCTTCTGGAACGCTCCCTGTGGCTGCTATCTGCCTCTGGACAACGAACAAAGTCTTCCCCAGCTGTTGTACCTTGCTCTGCACCTTTCTCGGTTTCCAGCCTTCTCGGCATTACAATGTTTTTCCTAAACTATTAAATTGTTTTTTTCTTAAATGTCATTCTGGAACACTTTAACCGTACTTTTGTTGCATATTTTCACTTTTAGTTTAATAAACACTGTTTCACAAGTTATTAGCACTTTATTGTACTCTTGCTTAGTTCTCAGGCTGCTTTTTAAATGCTCTTTGCATCTTTGTGCATCCTTTACACTGCTTATTAACAATTCAGCTGCGTTATCGACTGTTGGCATTATGATATGAATACGGAACGCTGCATAAAACTTCTGTCATGCTTCGAAACACCTCTGCACTTAAGCAAATTCAATATTGTGTCATGACGTTACAAAATTAACCTGTCATTCACCATAAATGAAATACATTTGCCATACCAACTATAAATGTTGAAAAATAAGCTGAACGCAACCCTGACGATACTGTTTCATTGAAATACTAACCTCTGTTAATTAAATTATAGTTGCTGCTAATCAAGTCTTCTGTAAATATCAATGTTTACTAGTGACTTATTATTGCAATTGTTCCTTTAGTCTTACTATGTTAGCAATGCATCAAGAATTGCTGTAAGCATCATACCATTACAATACTTTCCAGATTTATTTAGTTACATAAAAGAACTGGCGACTAAAAATATTGGAAAGAGATCCTCCCAAATATTTAAAATACCAGCATTAGCGATTTATGAGAAATATGTTTGCAATAACCCAATAACACAGTCTTAATAACAATATTTTAGACGCAATAGTCAATATTATATAATAATAATAATAATAATAATGATAAATTATCTTTATTCTCCCACAATAATCAACAATTACAATAGAAAAAAAACACAACAATCATGTATAGAACCCAATAACTTTGCTAATTGAAACGAGAGAACCAGAAGGCGAGGTTCAGATGAGCAATTGCTTTTCCTCCCTGATCTACCACCTAAACCCTCATTTTATTAATTAAATTATAAATATATCGACAAATGTGAAGCAACATGCTCTATTTTTACTTCCTTTTACAATAAATGAAGTATTGGATACACACCATTAAATTCGAGATTGAGTTTTCAACAGATCTTCACGTTTTAGAATCCCTCTGTCTGTCAGTCTGTGTGGGTGTGAACACAATATCTCAAAAACAAAAAGAGATATGACGTTCAAACTTCATATATAAGTGTTGTGTACTATCTAGATGCGACAGCAAGCTTTTGAAGAAAATCGCATAACCGGAAGTATGCGATTTTTCAGCTTTTTTCGATTTTCTCAAAAACGGCTCAACGATTTTTTTCAAACGTTACATTTTTATTATATATTCAATGTGTATTAATGGGAGATATGTGGTATTCCAGTTGAATACCTCTTAAATGGGTTTCTTTTTTTATATTTTTTCTTTTTTTATTAACTTCTACTAGCAATCCAGTGAGCCAAATGTCTCATTTAATAAAACAAAAAAGACCGTTTTGCAAACCTAAAAAGTTAGGATTAGGATAATTAAGATAATAATTAGTGTTAGAGACTGAAATTCGGTTCCTGACCTGACATGACCATTCCAAACATATAACTTTCATAACTTTTTTCTCTATCTCATACGGTTTGGCTGCTGAAACAGCGTCCCAGACAGACAAAACAGCGTCCCGGACGGACACGTCTATTAGATAAAGGATTTTATAGGGCATTATAGAGAATTAATAAAATTAAATATCTGAAACTTTGGCCATGGATTTTATGTGTAAGAGCGACTACAACTACAATATTTGGACTGTGATATCACTTCCGATTATACCAAAAGTCAGTATCAACTTTGTTATTTTAAATAGAACACCTGGTATCTTATTACATTTTTGAATTCGGCTTAAAATTTTAGAGAATTTGTCTTTTCAACTAACTCTATTTTGTACGGTTTCTATAAAATTGGTAATTTTTTAAAAAAATTGACAAATACATAATTAAAACTTCAAAAACAAATTTTTGACTAACTATAAGATCACTGTAAAAAGAAGTTGTGTGCTTGTATCACACCAAATTTTTTCAGTAATTTTGGCGTGTAACTATACGGGTGTCTACCAATTAGTTGTTGACCCTGGCGGGCAGTTGTTTTTTTGTTATTTCCGTCAAAATTGTAATCATAAAAAGATGTTAATTAAACAGAAAATTCTTCGACATTTTTTGAAAATTTCATTGTAAAAAATTGGACGCTTGATCACTTTCGCTTTCATTAATTTATATGAAAATATAAATAAAATGCATTTTAAATATCAACGTTTTCATGTATTTTGCTCTATTATTAAAAAACCGTTATGGGACAATTGTACCGAACAACCCATATGGCCCAAAATTATTTCCTCCGCCGGCTGCCCCTCTAGAAAGCGTGTAACAATCGAGCACGTGCTCTAGAAGAAGACGCTGGCCGTCGTCGTCGCCCAGAGCAGGACGAGCAGAGGAAGCCTGCAGGCAAAGCTACTCGGAACGGATGTCATATATGGTTGGTTAAGCATGCATGGTGGTTAAAATTACTAAAATAAACTACAGCACTTAGTGTAGGTCTTTCAGCGGACGGGAAGGCTTGTCGCTATTTTCACGCGCTCGCGCTATGGAGTTTTAAATTTCGATTTATAGCTCGGTCCGATTGGTGCTGCGTTTTTGTGCAAATATGTGTGGATGGTCGGCGTGTGTTCTGCTTTTTGGATTAATTCTTAATGGTAAGACTTCTTATTTTTGGCTTGAATTTATTCATCAACAGCTACACACCGATCCAAGTCTGTTTTAAATATACTTAAGTTCATCTTAAACCGAAATAAGTCTGTTTGAAATTGATTTAAGGGCATCTAGACAGACTTAAGCTGTATTTTTTAATTTTGAATCGATTTTTCTCAGCGAGCCAGCTTTACACCTGCTTAAGTCCAATTAAAAGAGACTTAAATTGGCTTCAAATAGATTTAAATAGGCTTAAAACAAACTTAAGTCAGCTCCAAACCGTTAAGTAAGCTTGAGATCAACTTCAATTGCTCTGAAATTGACTAGAGGTAATTTTAATCCAACTTCGGTAAGTTTGAAATACAATTCAGTTAGATTTAAACAGCTGTAATTTTATTGAAACTGATTTAAAGCAATTTAAAATGACTTAAGTTAGATTTTTAATTTTGGACTTGATTTTTCGCAACAAGCAGCTACGCATTGACTGTCTTCGCTCGTCTTTCTTGATTCTAAATTGATTTTTATTAGCATTAAGCAGACTTAAGTTCGTTTTAAACTGTTTGCAGTACATTTTAAACTGATCCAAGGCTATTAATATTGCTAAATTTGGGTTTAATATTTCCAAGCGAACTTGTCGCGGTTTGACATAGACTTAAGTTGGTTAAATCGACTTAAACCAAATTTGAAATACTGACTTAAGCCTCAATTTAAGACAATTTAACCTAGTTTAAGTAAGATATTAATTTTTGGCACAGATTTTTCCAAGCGAGTAGCCTCAAACCGACTTGCGTCAGCTGCAGATCATTTTAGATGGATTTAAAGTTTAAAATGGATTTAAAATCAACTTAATCCAGTTTTAAAGAGGGGTTTCTAAACGAGCAGTTTCAAACCGATTCGATTTTAGCCAGTTTAGAAGCAATTTGAAATAGGCTAGAGCGCGTTTGAAATCGTCTATTGGAACTTCATTCGGTTTGAAGTAGATTTATGTACCTATATGAGTTCCAAACAGACGTAATTGCACTTAGAACTCGTTTAATGCACTTTAAGCTGACTTAGACAAAATTAATTGGCAAATACACAGAAGAACAACATGAATTACTTTTAGACTTACTATTTGCAAAGAAACATTAACTTTAGTTTGTCTCAGATCGACTTAAATTGCTTTGAAACAGACTTAAGGCGGCATGAAATCGACTTAAATCAACTTAAACATACTTTAGTGTCAAATCGAAATAGGTCTATTTAAAACTGATATGATATTAATAGTAATAATAAACGTGAGTGGTTTTGAAATCGCTTTCAGACAGTTGTAGATTATCTTAAATCAATTTCAAAGAAACTTAAATGAGTTCTATGACACCTAATTTAATCTAATTTAAGTATTTTTTCACCTGTGTGCTTCGACTTTTACGAACGATTTAAAATGGAATTAGGTCAGTTTAAGATCGATTTCATGGGTTTGGAGTAGCCTGAAATTGGCTTATATTAATTTTAGAAATTCTGAATCGATTTAACTGAAGCAGTTAAAATTGTTAATTTTTGGATTTCATTAACAGTCTTAAAGCAATTGAAGGTGGTTTAACTAAGGTTTTTTTCTTGGTTTTAAATCTACTAGATCAGCTTGAAGTAAACTTTAGTAAGCTTCAAACCGAATTAAATCAATTTAAACTTCTTTAAAACAGACGTAAGGCTAATTTTTGGATTTGATTATCGGACAAATGAACTACAGGCAAGGGCGTAACCAGGATTCCAGTTAGAGGCGGGCATAAATTTAATTACACAATCAACTATTATTATTATTATTATAGTTTTATTTAATTTTTTACAAATTACAAAAATTATAAGTTGAAATATCAATCTTAATTGAACTGAAATAGACTTAACTTGGTTTTAAATCGGCAAGATTAGCTTGAAGTATACTTTAGTTATTTTTATAATGGACGAAGTATATTTAAAACTAACTTACAACTTTTTATAACGGACGAAGTATATTTAAAACTAACTTACAACTGACTCAAAGCAATTTAGGGTGACTTGATTGTTAATTTTTTAATTCGATTAACGAACATCAGTCAACTTCAGGACAACTTAAATGGATCTGAAATAGGCTTAATGTGGTTTTAAACCGACAAGATCAGCTTGAAGTACACTTTAGTTATTTTCAAAGCAGATTAAGTGGATTTAAGGCAATTAAAGTGACTTAAGTAGGATTTACGTCTTTTCAACTTGACTAACGGGCTAAAATAAAAGCCAGATCAATCTAAATTGAACTGATATAGACTTATCTTGGTTTAAAATCGACTTGAAGTTGACTTTAGTTATTTTTATACTGTACGAAGTCTATTTAAAACTAACTTAAAACTGATTTCGGAGGCTTTCAGAGCCATTGTCATGAAGTAAAAAAACGACTTCCGGGATTGGACCGTATCATTATTGATGTCGAAGAACCCAACGTTTCGCCCAATTTCGTAAGGGGCTTCATCAGGAGGAAAAAGCAAAAGAGCACGGTAACTTAACGCGAAACTCAGTCGAGTTTCGTCTCTGGCGTGGTTTGCACGTTGAGTTACCGTGCTCTTCCCTTCCCTTGCAAAGAGTTTTGCCTCTGACGTGGTTAACACGTTGAGTTACCGTGCTCGTTTCCTTCTTCCTCCTGATGAAGCCAATCAACTTCAGGTCAACTCAAATTGATCTGAGATAGACTTAATGTAGTTTTAAATCGACAAGATCAACTTGAAGTACACATTACCAAGTTATTTTCAAACCAGATTAAGTCTTTTTAAAGCAATTTAAAGTGACTTACGCTTTTCCGACTTGATTAACGGGCTAAAATAAAAGTCAAATCAACCTAAATTAAACTGAAAGAGACTTAACTTGGTTTTAAGTCGACTACATCAGCTTGAAGTAGACTTTAATTATTTTTAAACCGGATGAATTCGATTTAGAACTAACTTACAACTGACTTAAAACAATTTAAAGTGACTTACGTAAGACTATTAATTTGTAGAGTTGATTATCAGGTTTAAATTAAGTTTAGACCAACCTAAAAATACTTATATCTAATTTTTTGTTGGGCTTGATTTTTTTTAAGCGACTAGTTTGAACTAGGGTTGGCGAAGAACGTGTTTTTTAATTAATAAAAAACATGTTTTATTTGTTTATAACTTTTTTTTTGTTTAAAACATGTCTTTTGTTCAGACAAATTCAGAGATAAATTCAACACCATGTCATCTTAGGGTGTTTATATAGTCCATTGCTCCTTTAATGCTGTATACATTCGTGAAACAGGACGTTCAGTAAAAGCTCATATCTCTAAACACCAGCGTTCCCTCAGGTCGGGTTTCGTTTCATCATCAGCCATCGTCGAACACCAACGCGATATCGGTCATAAGATTCATTTCGATAAAACTTCTATTATCCGCAAATTGCGATTCATCTTTAGCAGAAAGATTCGCGAAGCCATTGAGATTTACAAGCACTATCCTTTTCCCTCCATGTGGAAAGCGCTAATTTCTAAATACAGCCCTCTTCATTCAACCGCGACGACACATATCTACAAATGTTGCCCCCCCCCCCTCCTTGCGATCATTAGAAGAGTTTCGCCTCTATCGTAGTTCACACATGAGTTACCCTATTCTTTTGCTTATCTCGTGATGAAGCCTCTTATGAAAGTGTGCGAAACGTTGAGTTCCACTTGCATTTGAAATAGTTTACCTAACTTCTATTTGAACTGACTTCATATTGTTTGAAAAAGACTTTGAAAAAGACTTAACTGGGTTTCAAATCAACGAAATTAGCTTGAGTTAATTTTAGTTAGAACTAAACTTTGACCTTGATTAACAAATTTAAATCAACTTCCGGTCAACTTAAACTGATTTGAAATAGACCTAACTGGTTTTAAAGCAACTGGATCAGCTTGAAATAGAATTTTAAGTTGGTTTTAAACGAGGCGAAGTTCATTTAAAACTAATTGTTAAGCGATTGAAATCGATTTGGTTGAATTTGTTAATTCTGGACTTGATTTTCCAAGTGAGCAGTTCTGAATCGGTTTCAAATAGATTTAAAACAGTCTGAAATAGACTTAAGTTGGTTTTAAACCGACGTATGGCAACTGAATTTGGTGTTGGGCTGCTTAAGCTGACTTAAGTAAGAATGTTAACGTTGAGCCTGATTTCTAATCGAACAGTTTCAAACGGACTTGACAGTTTAAATCTACTTAAATTAATTTGAAGTAGATTTATGCAAGTCCTACATAGATTTAAATCAGTTTGAACTAGACTTAAGTAGTTAGTGTTTAACCAACGTAAGTCGATTGAGAATGCGAGATTGATTCAAGTAGATATCGCCCGTTTCAAAGCCGAGTAGCACGTTCCTAACCTCACACAAAGCGGCAGCAGATGGACGGACGGACGGATGTGTAGCAGATACATGTTTCCGTTGGCACGTGCTGGAGTGTGACGTGCGACCGGAAGTGCAGTTGCGCTGACCCTACGCGATTCCCAAAAAGGGCGTTTCAAGCCTTGCAAGGAAAGCGTGCAGGGATTAGCGCAACCCGAGCCGGTAATGAAATAACTCGTAATCTAATACGCTAATAGGATAAGTAGGCGCTGGCGTGGTCGGCCAGACGAGCGGTCGGCCTGAATGCGCGCCGATCTGCCGCTGGAGCGCATGGCCCGCTGCGATCCCGTCGACAAACTGTTTTCGTATCTGTGATTTAACTTCGAGAAGATTTCCGGCGAAAATAGCCCTAGGTGCGTCATGCTCCAGCTCGGCCTGTTGCGTTTTTGATTTGCATGAGGGGCTTCTGTAAAAGCGTGTCGTTGTGCAGTCTGTAACCGACGCGGGCTTTCTTTGTGGGAGAATAGCTGGGAAAAGGCGATCGCAGGCGGCTACGAGGCTGCTATTTTTGTTTACGCCAAAATTGTGCGATGATGGCACTGGTTTGGTGTTCAGCCAAGCATTTTTCATTGATAAAACCTGGTTATGTCTGGAGGATGTTTATTACGTCACAGCTTTAGCTAGCTGAGTTTAGTAACATGGTAACATCAACATACTGAAATCTGGAATGCATCGATTTGGTTAATTGTATAAGCATTAAATTTTCAGTTTCGTGTTTACAACGACGTTAGAGTTGCTCCTTCCTACATTTCTGAACTGACATTGTAGCTCTTTAGCTAATTTTTAATCATAATTCTACTACAACTGTGTAGGGTAAAATTATAAATAATTCGTCCAACATATTTTAGGCGGGGTTGTATCCTTGGCTTTCTTATAAACAAAATGTAAGCTATGAAATGTTTATTATTCCACATTTGCTTATATCAATTTTTTCAGGATGCTGTAGCTTTGAAACGTAATATTCTTGAAAAATAATCTTGTTCTATGTTATCATAAAGTAATATGTTTTAGGTGAAATGTAACTAGAGTGCTAGGATAATATCAAAGCTGATATTATTGGAGTTTGCCAAATCGCAGGGTTACTGCATTATGACGTAAAATTCTGCTGAAAACTGGAAATATTTACTGCTAACTTCATTAAAACGTGCTGGAAAATACTGAAGGGTACTGTGAATTTGTAGAAAATTTGCATACACGTTATTGGCCATTTACTGAAAATTTATTGCTAGCTTGCTAAAATACTTACTACAACCACGCCAGAGACGAAACTCTTCTTTAGAAGTCAGAGTTTACACGTTGAGTTACCGTGCCCTTTTGCTTATCTCAATGCAAAGCCCCTTGTGAAAGTGAGTGTAGCGTTGAGTTCTGCGATCTCAATAATGACACGGTTCAATCACATCACATCAATTTAAGTGGAGTTGAAGTTGACTTAAGTCGTTTAATAAAGTCAAATTAACAGTCCTGCTTAAGTCGTTTTAAATTTTTAAATTAATTTTCTAAGCAGTTAGGTCGGTTTAAAAGTAAGTTAATTCTAGGTCAAACTAAACAGTTTACAACTCATTAATGTCAGTTTGAAACTGATCGCGTGCAAAAATCGAAGACTAAACTTTAAAATCAAAATTTTACTTAAGTGCTTTAAGTGGACCTAAGTCGGTTTAACACAAACTTACGTCATAACAAAGTTAGGTCTATTTCCAATAAATTTCAGTTGAGCTGAAGTTGCATGATGTCGTTGAATCAAGTTAAAAAATTAACCATCCTACTTAGGCCACTTTGAACTCGTTTAAAGCAGCTTCCTATAACACAACATATAATGCTATTTCAAACAAATTTAAACCGGAATAGAATTCTTGATAGTCAGTATGAAACTACTATCTTGCAAACTTGATTTGGTCAATTTAAAATCAATTAAGTCTATTTCAAATCAATTTAAGTTGACTTATGTAGTAGGTTAATCAAGTCCACAATTAAGATTTTTCTTAAGTTACTTTGAACTGCCTTAAATCGGTTTTTCGAGGGAAGTAGAACTAACTTAATCTTAATTCAAACCGTTTTAAACACATTTGAAACTAATGTAAGTCAGTATAAATCGCCTTCAGTAGACTCAAGTCGGTTTAGAACTAGCTTAAGTCTATTTGAAGTTGATTTAGTCGACTTAAAACCACACTAGGTCGATTTCAAATCAATTTAAGTTGACATGTAGTTAATTTAAGTCGATTAATCGAGTCCACAAATTAACAGTCCTATTTATGTCAGTTGCAACTAATTTTAAATCAGCTTCAATTGCTGTTAATTCGGTTTAGAACTAACTTAATTTTAGTCCAAACTAATTTAAGTCGGTTTAAAACTCACTTAAGTCAGCTTACACTGATCGCGTGCCAAAATCGAAGATTAAACTTTAAAATCTTACTTAAGTGTTTTAATTAGATCTATTAGATCTAAGTCAGTTTAAAACAAAATTACGTCTATTTCAAGCTGATTTAGTCGATTCATAACAAAGTTATGTCTATTTCAAATAAATTTCAGTTGAGCTGAAGTTGAATTAAGTCGCTGAATTAAATTAAAAAACTAACAGTCCTACTTAGGCCACTTTAAACTTTTTAAAACAGCTTCCTATGGAGTTCAGTCGATTTAGAACTGCCATAGTTCTATTTAAAAATAATTTAAACTAGATTAAAATTACTTAGTCAGTCAGAAAATATACTATCTTGCAAACTTGAAAATCAAACTTAAGTCAGTATATATCGCCTTAAGTAGACTCAAGTCAGTTTAGAACTAGCTTAAGTCTATTTCAAGTTGATTTAGTCGACTTAAAACCACACTAGGTCTATTTCAAATCGATTTAAGTTGAGTTGAAGTTGAATTAAGTCGCTGAATTAAATTAAAAAACTAACAGTCCTACTTAGGCCACTTTGGACTTTTTAAAGCAGCTTCCTATGGAGTTAAGTCGATTTAGAACTGCCATAGTTCTATTTAAAAATAATTTAAACCGGATTAAAATTACTTAGTCAGTCAGAAACTATACTATCTTGCAAACTTGAAAATCAAACTTAAGTCAGTATATATCGCCTTAAGTAGACTCAAGTCAGTTTAGAACTAGCTTAAGTCTATTTCAAGTTGATTTAGTCGACTTAAAACCACACTAGGTCTATTTCAAATCAATTTAAGTTGAGTTGAAGTTGAATTAAGTCGCTGAATTAAATTAAAAAACTAACAGTCCTACTTAGGCCACTTTGAACTTTTTAAAGCAGCTTCCTATGGAGTTAAGTCGATTTAGAACTGCCATAGTTCTATTTAAAAATAATTTAAACCGGATTAAAATTACTTAGGGCCGGTTGCAGAAAGCAATGTTAAATCTGGTGTTAGCTAACATCGCGTCAAAGTGAACAAAATCGCATCAAATCTCAAATGCTTATGGTAACCAATACATTAGTAAACAAAATTTGATGCGATTTTGTTCACTTTGACGCGATGTTAGCTAACACCAGACTTAACATTGCTTTCTGCAACCGGCCCTTAGTCAGTCAGAAACTATACTATCTTGCAAACTTGAAAATCAAACTTAATTCTGTATAAATCGCCTTCAGTAGACTCAAGTCGGCCTATTTCAAGTTGATTGCAAAAAACTAAGGTTAAACTAAACAATTTAACTGAAGTCAGTATAGATAAACTTATTCTTGTCATGAAATTTATAAATGCAAAATTATTATTAAAACATTGACTCTCAAGTCGAAAGGGCCTGTGATGCTCTGCGCAAGTGTAGGACGCTGAAATGAAGCGCGAACGCTTAAATCATCTGTATATGAAGTTAAGTCGGTTTAGAACCACTCACTTGCAAAAAGGCTACACTTCAATATCTTACTGAAATCAGTATAAATCGCCTTAAATAGACTCAAATGTGTTTAAAAATATGTAGTATAAATCTATTATAAGCTGATACGGTCGATTTAAAATCAAGTTAGATCTATTTCAATAGTATATTGTATGTTAAGAGCTGAAAGTGCATTGTTGCCGCTTGCGCATGAATATTGCTGGTTGAGACGAAGTCGAAACCAGCAATCATGCAAAAGCGGCAAGCGCACTTTTAGCTCGAAATATACATACTATTTTTTCGACGACTGAGCATATTATTAAAGGAAAATATCAAATTTCGTTTTATCGCAAAAATTAATTGACAATCAAGTTAACATTACTCGCGCAGTCTATATGACATGTGACGCGATTATTTCCACAAATGACGGGCGTTGTCAAGGAAACATTCGGACGTGGCTACCTATTTTGTTCACGCGGAAACCCAAAACGCTCGGCGAGCGGCAAAAAGATGAAAACGCACGCTCAGCGGCAAATGTCAACTTTCTGTTGTCAAATGACAGTGAGAAAAATCTACTTTCGATGTCAGTCGTCGAAAAAATAATTTAAGTTTACTTAAGTATGTTCATTAAGTCCGAACATTAAGTTGCTTTAAATCGGTTTGAGGCGAAATTAAAACTAACTTATATGAAGTTAAAACTGATTTAAGGGGGTTTAAAACTAATTAGAAGCAGTTTGAAACTGTCCTTTTGCAAAACTCGAAAAATGGATATAAAAACGTTACATAAGTCAGTATAAATCGCCTTAAGTAGAGTCAAGTCGATTTAGAACTAACCTAAGTCTAGTTGAAGTTGATTTGGTGGACTTAAAGCCAAGTAATGTCATTTGCTAATTAATTTAAGTCGACCTGCAGTTAATTTAACAATCCTACTTAAATAGCTTTGAAGTCACTTAAATCGGTTTTAAATGGAGTTAGAACTAACTTATTCTTAATTCAAACTCTTTTAAGCGGATTTAAAACTCATGCAAGTCAGTTTGAAACTTATTTATGTTACTAAAGTATAAATCGCCTTCAGTGGACTCAACTCAGTTTTAGAACTAACTTGAGTCTATTTTAACTGTTTCAACTTAATCTGAAACTGTCTGCAGTCGGTTTCAATACCTTATACGCTTTTAGTATGGCAGTGTCACCTAGACCTTTATAAATTACCTTAACTTTGTTTTAAGTAGGCATATTTCTCTTATTGAAATTTTATTAAAAACTTACTAAAAATTGGCTGTGAAAATGTTGTTGACTATTCCCTTAAAACATTTTTGACCAATCATAGTGCTGAAATTTAAAACTTTCAGCCAATAAGATGTGAATGACATGCGCCGTAATTTAAAAATTATTTTAGTTTTGTATGTAAAATTAATTTTTCTACTTTAAAAATAGATACTAACGTTAAAATAACTTTTCGGGAAATAGTCTGTCGAATACCCCTTGTACATATAAAATTACTTAATTTTTCCAATGCACTCAAGCGTGTAGCGGAAATTTTACATGCACTTGTAATATTACTTTAAAAAATGTACTATAATTTTGGTATACCATTACGTACATTTTCAAAATGTTATTAGTAATATCAGGATATTAGCATTCCTCTTGCGGATCGAGTTACATTGGACAGACTGGACGTTCCATCAATTTATGACTTTAAGAATATAAAGGCGATTGCAAACACAAACGCGTCGCGAAATCAGCCGTAGCTGAGCATATATTTACAAATAGTTACACCTTACAATTTGAGCACGCCAGATGATTTGCCAGAATGCCTCACTACTTCCCACTAGTGATACGTAAAGCCATAGAAATAGAAAAAGATCCAAATAATATAAACATGGAAAATGGTTTGAAGCTTAGTAAAACGTGGACTCCTGTGATAACGATATAAAGAATTACAACCACTGTGCGTCATACGGCCGCGTCCCACGGATCACGCTGCATCTGAACGACCAATCAGTGTTACGTCGCTCCGAGCGGCCGATATTGTTTACTGTAAACTTCCTAAAATACGTGCCTTCTACTAGTAGATAGTTATTTATTGTAAACTTATTGCATGCTCCGTAATAGTTTACTGCACTAAAATTTGCTATAATGTAACGAAAATGTATTGTAAATTAGTGAAAATGTATTGCAAGCCCAGATATAAGTTCTGGGAAGCTTATTGAATATTTCTTCTAAACTAAGTGCTTAAGGAATTACTTGAAACTCACTAAAAGTTAACTAGAAACTGCAGTATATTGACTGAAAATTTAATAACATTTTGCTACTTTGTTAAGGGTTACTGAATTTTTTTAAAAATAAGTTATAAATGCAAATTCTTGCTAAACTCGATGAAATTTGTTTCCTTCAAATTGTCTACAAATTTGTAAAAAATGCTAAGCTTGCATACTTCGTAAAAATTTACTTGAAACTTTGCAAAAGTCTAGTGCATATTTACAAAAAATTTACTGAATGCTCGCAAAAAATTGACCGAAAGTCGTACAGTTGCGGCCAATAAAAAATGGGACAACACTTATAACAGATTTTTGTCTAATTCTAGCTGCTTGAATTGGTTTTATTAATATGTCATATTGCAGCATTGAATATTTGACATCTGCCAAACTATTCCAAATTAAAAATAATACGACAAAGTAATTTAACCGCTATAAATGCAGTGACGAAGGGTGTAATAATCGCGAAAATAGACGTAACTGTCCCATTTTTTTTGGCCGCAACTGTACAAACGTTTGCGCCCAATTTTATTTAGTAAAGAAGTACTGAAATTGTTTATTATTAATCACAAGTATTGGTTTCACTACAAATTATTCGTTACAAATGTAATGCTATGTGTAGGAAATATCGAATCGCTAGGGTTCGTGGTGGAAAAGTTGTCCTTTTATAGAATCATAGGGTGTAAGCAAAATCGTTTTGGGATTGTGCTGAACTCACTCAAATAAATGATATAACAAAATTATCAAACTTATTGCATTTAAATCTGCAGAGATACATAAACAATATATGAACAACCACAGTAAATGCTAACGTGACTGCCGTTGAAGTGAAACCGGTCTGGCGGTCGAAAACTCGCTTTATATGGTGCTGCGCACCCTTTCATTCCTTCAGAACTTGGCAGGCTCTTATCTGCCTGATTTCCAAACAATGGAGCAGTTCCGGATGTCGAAATTCTTCCAAGGATTATGATGTCACTGAGCACGGGCCGTTGCTACATAAGTTAAAGTAGTTATTTATTCAGCTTGATAACAATTGACGCACTAATTAGTCTCAAAAGCTATAGAAAACTAACTTTTAAAATATAAACAACAACGACAGCTCTAAATTAAGTTTATAGCTTTCTTTTTCTTTTTTTTCTGTTAAAGTTTAGAATTTCCAAGACAGAGTTGGAAATGGAATTTTTGATTTTGTTATCTACATTATTACGTAAACTTAATGTTAATTATTTTAGTAGGTAGCTCTAGTTGTCGATGTTTTATGAGCTCTGCCTTCTAGTATAATAATAATAATAATATTAATTCGCCTCGTGGTAATTGTTAATGACTGCTTCTTGTTAGCATTAAAAATTAATTTTTATAAGCGCAGATTAGGGTATCCCATCACGTTAACGTCCTTTAGATAATACACCATTTGTATTGGTCTAAAATTGTTAGTTTTGATGTTGCAAAATCCATTTGTGTTTAAAACAACATTTCAGATTTTCGGGTTTAGCTGCTCTTCAAAGACCGCCTGTTTACATCGTTTCCTAACGATAGCGCATTTAGGCTACTACACAGATTTATTAGCATCGTTACTAAAAATAAAGGCCCCCACTAAATTAACAAACCTTCTGGCACTCACAAAGAATTCGGCTACTTATTTTCAGAAAATTATATTCCATCAGGTAGTTTCTCAACTCGATTAGATAATCGACCTCATAGGAAACAAAACGTTAAAAATATGTCGATAACTCTGCCTTCTTTTATTATTGTAATTAGATTGTGTGTTGCAATTTTGGTTGCTTTTTAAAAACGAAACAGACAAAATAACTTTGTAGTTATGTTTAATTAAATTGGTAGTACGCAATCCACATTGCAAAAGCGTTGTGCTACGTCAGAATCGCGAGACATATACAGTTCGTTAAAATTGGTTTGATTTTTTTTTTCAATAAAAATATACTATAAATTAGTGGCTAGGGTTTAAAGCTTTAAAGTATAAATAGAACTGTAATACGTACACTTGGTCCCTTCTTATATTCTGAAAAATGTGCCGTTGATATCTTTATTCCTTAGCCCCCCCCCCCCCACCTCTTAATTTGACCGTTGTTGCTGGTAATTACTTCAAAAAGTGAAATACGAATAACATATTTACATTATTTGGTGTACGTGGATTATTCTTAATTTACAAACCTTTACAATTGTTTACCATTTCATTGGTAATACTAGAACGACTATAACGTCAGCGCATCCTGAATGCGGTACTGATTTACCATCAATACTTATGCATTTTTCTTAATTGAGGTTTCTATAGTTGGTGCAAGTATGTTATATTATAAATAATCCACGAAAGAAAAGTGTAGTTCTCGAGCTTCCAGGTCGAGTGGGATCTTTTCTCGAAAATTTTATTCGACAACTCAATACTACAAGACAAATTAATTGGGAGTGAGCTAAAGTGCCGAGAGATTAAATGAATTTATAATTGAAGGTCGCCTGTGATTCGTGTTATAAGGTTTGAACTACTGAAGGTTAGCGGGTTTTGTCTGTTATTTTACACAAACTCACACGAAACCTAACCTAACCTAATCTTATCGAATTTGACCTAGACCGACAGTGCCGCCAACAATACACTGCGTGAGTGGCTCATGATTTTTATCTCACTGGTGATTTATAACTTACCAGTGAGTTATGGGCCACCTTATGGGTCTAAAATCAATCTAATTATTGCTTTATAACTAAGATAATTTTTTTTTCTAAAGTCAAGATTAATAATTTTATAGTTGTTCCTATTTTATATATCAGTATCTTTGCCCCTTTATTCTATTAATTACGAAGTCTCTTGTAATGCTTTTAAACATTTGCCTTATATTCAGCGGTCAACTGTGATGCACATTGGAAATTCTTCTGTTTTATTTGATTATTCCATCTTTACGACTAATGTTTCTGCGCCTTGGTTTCTAATGTTTACCAAATTACACTAATTTTTACTAATATTAAGTTTAATGCAAAGCTTAGTTTTGGTTCATTAATTGCACTAGCATAAGCTTAGATGCCAGGGCCCGTTCTACTCAAATGTAAGTTCTATCGGTAGAGTGGTTCAGCGATTCAATATCTCTGGACGCTCGGCAACCCAAATGGCACGTTGGTTTTGCTTGTTTTCTGCCCTTGGGAGCACTTAAAGTAGGCACGGATGATCCGTAGCTCCAATGTACTCAGGCTCCAAACGATAGGTCTGAAACAAATTATATTTGCGCCGGTAAAATATCATTATATTTTGCGGGCGGACAAATTCAATGTAATTACATGTGTTACGGTGTTAGTGAATTTCACGGAGAGTATATTAAGCCTTGTTGGACGTGATACTTCCTTGGTGAATAAGTTTGGACTACTCATAATAATAAGCTGGAAATTTTAACCTTTTACAAAATCCGAATCTTTGAAACTAGAATCGCCGGTGACCGCTGTAAAATGTCAGTCGGTGCGGACTCACGACCGGGGGGGGGGGGGGCAATTTGCCTGCTTCGAGGTACCTGGGTTATGCCGGCAGCCTGGAGGTTTCTCCTAGTATTCGGGTATGCCGTGTTCTAGGTTAAGTTTATAAAGCGATTAGGACGATATGGACCTGGAGAACGGTTGGTGTGGAAATTAAACTAGATTCTTAGCGAGATGTGGCCGAGTCCACTGTTGCTGGCCAGGTCAGGAGAAATCGGGACCTGGATCTGGTGATCAGGATCGGGTTCAGGTTCAGGTCTCAAGTCTTAGGTTACGTAAACTAGCTGCGGATTATTTTATACTATTCTGGCATCTCGATATCGGGCCATTTCTAGAGGGGATTGGCGAAGGAACTGCGTCGCGCAACCGATCCGCGCATCGCGGCTGAGATCGTCTTATTGATAATCCGTACGCAGGCGATGATTGTAACGGTTGTAGCGCAATTCAAATTTCTAGTATACTATTTGTGCCTTAGGTAAATTTGATGCGGGGGCTAACGTTACGGGTTATTTTGAATACTAGGAATAATTTGCTTTACCAGACTCAATGTTAATTAAATGACAATAAATTCTTCTTCCTATTAATGGCTGGTTTTGATAAGCCATCTTTGGCCGCGGCTCGGCTAGGTGGTCAGCCTAACCCCTTGAATAAGGGAAGAATGAACTATTGTGTGGGCTGTAAGCAAAGACATGTATCAGACGAAGATTTTGGGATTATAACGTAGGAACAATTGACTTCACTTGCAACAAGTAATGCACAGATTTTGTACGTATTTCGCTGAAGCAACTAACATAATCAAGACATGCTGTTGTTTGCCATTTTGTTTTTGGTCATAAACCTTTGGAGAAGGCAGTCTGAGCAATAATAATCGCGGTTCTACTGCAAGGCATCAATGACCCGACTACGATCATCATTGATTGTGTTGTGAGATTTTTCCAAGATTTCCACCATTGCGGTTTGTCGAAGGACGGCTAAATCTTGATTGGCCTTCTAGTGACATGTATCCATGTTGGAAATGCAAATGTATCCAAATCGTCTTTAGTAAAACCTTCTCGAAGCTTTAAAACAGCTTCAGCGGAAGTTTTCCCTAACAGAAAACAAAACCCTCATAACCTTGTTCTTTATTAACTTAAAGAATGTAATCACAGCATATAATTTGCTTTGCACTACATATTTATGCAAATATCATCGTTTCATTCTGGTGTTTAACATAATTAAACAAGTATTGCATTATTACATTTTTGGAAAATATCTTCGAGATATCTCAAGTTTTAAACAATATCATTTAATAATTGTGACTTTACATTAGTTTTCCATTACGTTCTGGCAAGCTACGAGTTGCATATGTTATGTAAACGCAAGAAATTGAAATTTCAGGTTTTAAATTGCCATTTGTGCAGAAAACTATGGGGACAAATGTTGTGTTTGAAGGCGGAACTCTCTGTTTAGCGAAAGTCAACTTTTGGTTCGATCAAAATTACAACGGCGTCTAAAATAATTGGCAAAAAAATGCATATTTTCACTATAATAAATTCAAGTAACAATTCACTGCAAGCAGCTGCATAGCTGAGTTCTAAGAGTGTTGATTTTGAAGATGTCGAGTCTTTAAACATACCAATCCTACTTACTTCAAAATATTTATTCGACAACAGTTTATTGTTCCGAGTTGTAGACCAATTAAACTTAATTTTAATTAATTCTCAGTCTCTTTAAACCCCAAATCTATATTAATATGCAACAAAACATATACAAAGGTTTGATCGTAGTTATTTTCCATGGTCTACTTGTGTCACTGGGCACATGTTAACGGGGTTCGTAAAACTATCAATTAGTCATGCAATGTTTGTCCGCGAAATAGTTCTTTGTTGTAAAAACAACTTGAATTTCCATGACAGTATATAGAATTGAACTAATAATCAAAATACCTCAACAAATTTAAAACGTGAGCTTACTGTATTTTAAAAGTATGATACGTAAAGATTCGACTTGCTTTCTAGGATTTTTTTTTAAATTTAAAAATATTTTTTACGTAAAAGAGTATGTACAAATCTATTTCTGTCTATTACCTTCCTCATAAGTACATTATTGCTGCGCCTTGAAAGCGGTGAACTTCACGGTAATTGCTCAGATTGCTAGTAATGACGGGATGTGAGTTTCATTACATATCTAACAATCATAAATGATATGCAGGGCATTCTTTCATTCCACCAGCCTATAGCTATCCCCTTTTAAATGCACTGAATATACAAAGAATAAAATCTTTAATTTCAGAAGTATTAAGATAGTATCTTAGCTGCCCCTTTTATTTTTGGTTGCTAATATTTGCTGTCAAAACGAAAGAAATCTGAAGAGTCACTGGACCTGCAGGTTGAGTCAAGTTAAAATGGCGAGCAGAGTTTATCATCTTGGACATGTCTTAACAATTTTTTCAACTCAGTAGCTTAATGCTGGTGTTTTTATCTTGAGTTGGAAAAGAATTCTCAATGAAGTCGAGCAAGGAATAAATTTCTAATATCTGGAGAAATTTATAAAATCTGGACAGACCCGGAAGAATGTTCGCCTCTTGTTGGAATGGCACAAAAGGTTGAGGGAAGACCGCGAACACGTTGATGACGATGAACGTTCTGGACTCCCTTCAACTTCCACGACATATAAAAACGTGAATAAAATTAACAAAAGAGCATCGATTAAGTATTAAAATGATAGCAGAAATTATAAATATTGATCACTGAGACAATCAGTAAATTTTGCAATATAATTTGAACATTAAAAGAAGCACAGGAAACGAATATTTCCAACTAATTTGTACTGAAATCTTGACAGAAACTGGGAGTAACTCTTTTCTAAGTGTTATAGCTTGCGATGAAACTTTGATCTTTCGTAATAAATACTCTCTCTTCATTAGAATATTCAACATTATCATTCATAGTAATTAGTTAAACATGTGAATCGATAACTTACAGAAAATAACATTTATTTTGGCATAAACAAATTTGATCATGGCTGATCTGTTTTTTGTGAATAAAATGCAAAATATTTGTTACAGTTTTTAAGCTATTTCTATCTTAAACAAGCAACAAATTCAAGTACAGTAGTACCTATCAAATGAAGCGCATTTCTTTCTTTTTCGATTCCCCTCAATTCAAGCGGCAAGCAGGAATCTGCATATAGGTACCTATACGATTTCCCATGCTATTTCTCTATGTTTTCACCTTAAGTGAAACACTCTGTATAGACAAACAGAACAATTGAACTTGCTCTAGTAGTAAATGTGACCCGAATAGATCTTTAGACATTTTCTGAGGTAACTGAGGTTTCAGGTGATGTATGATGATGCAAGTCATTATTGCAGAGTGATCAGGTAGTAGGATATTGTCTGTGGAATCCGAACTAACAATTTGATATTAGCTCTTTTTCTTCGACAAGAGGTGCCATTCTTTGTAGGAATTGTAGTAAGCTAATTGGCCTGTACGGAGTAAAGCTATCTTTTGCTGCTCAAGGAAGTATCATCTTCTTCCGATGGTGTTGAAGATGGTAGCAATAATCTTAATTCCTGCCTGAAAGTTTCTTAAAGATTTTTCCAGTAGTTTAGATTTTAGGCCAGTTTTAATTATTTTATAGATTTCTGGCTTCTTGAATTGTTGATTGGTAAGTCTGTTTAGATTGGGATTTGAAGACAATTCTGAATATAAGATTCTAGTTTGGAGTAGATTCTGAAGAAAAACCTTTCCAATTTTTTGTTGTCGTGTTTACCAACGTTCATTTAAATTTTTGGCTGGAGCTGCTACCTGTGGACCTCTCCATAAGGAAGAATAAGAAACTTCAATTGCTGTTAAGCTAATTAGCTATCTGTCTATTTCTTGTTTTTTGAATTCCTGTAGCACTTTTTTGACATCTTTGACAGTGTTGTATTATTCCTGCTATTTTTCAAGCATTCTTTGGTTCCTAAATTTCCTCTTTCGAAGTTATTTCTCAAGCAGCTTTGTGGATTGATGCTACTAGATACTGAACTGTTTTATCCAACCTATTTTAATTCTGCAGTGGAGGATCGTGAGTTTTATGTTAGTAGGTCTCTGACTAATTTTCAATTTGCTTTCATATTATGTAGTAATGGTGGTTTTACTCTCTCGTTCAGTTTGGCGTTAAGAGTGATTAATACAGAACTGTGATAAAAAAGGAGGTCTAGAAAAGACTTTTCCAGCTTCTACATAATTTATTCATGTTCTATTTTTTATGTTGCTGTACCTGAAAGCAACCACAGCAACAATGTTCTAAGGCAATAAGACACAGGCAATGATACAACTTATAATTGATATCTACTTTTGATTTTTTTAGGAGAATCAGCCCGCTAGTAAAAACAATGTTGTGTGAAATACGGTTAGCAAGTGCACTTTAAGGAACCTCAGCTACGCCTCGGTTGAAAAATATTGTCTGTAAAAATAAGAATCAAAAGTAGATATTATTTATAAGTTGCCTGATTACCTGTGTCTTGTTGCAATAGAATATTGTTGCTGTGGTTGTTTTCATGTAGAGCAACATCAAAGATAGAATATGTGGAGAATGAAAAACCTTGGTTAGACCTTCCTTCTGATGACACTCCAGTATTAACCACAAATAGACTAAACTAAACAAGAGAAATAGAGAGAGAGAGACACAGAGAGAGAGAAAGAGAGGGAGAGAAGCCATCATCGCTACAAAGTAAGAAAACCAATTGGAAACTAAAGACAATAAATTGTCTAGTTGCCATTTAGTATTGTGGCGGTTGCCCTTATGCAAAACACCGTCAATAATAAAATATGTAAAGGCTGGGATTTTTTTATACTCTTCCCTTTTGATCAAAGTGCAGTATTAATCATAAATGGTGCAAAACTGAACGAGGGAGAGAAACCAGCCTCGCTACACAATAAGAAAACCAATTGGAAACTGGAGATCATTGTATAGTGCTTTGTTACCATGTAGTAGTGTTGCTAGGTTTGCCTTAATGCAAAACAAGGTACAAAATTAGATATGTAAAGATTGGAAAAATCCTTTGTAGACCTCCTTTCTGGTAACATACCAGTATTAAGCAAAAATGGTGACAAACTTAACTAGGAAGAAACACCAGCATCGCAACACCCTAACAAAGCAAATTGGAAACTAAAGATCATGGTTCAGTGCCTTTTCGCCGTGTGAACAATCTCAAAAGGAAAATATCTAGAGCCTAGGAAAATCTTTTCTAGACTTACCTTCTGATCACAGTCCAGTATTAATCACAAATGGATGGTGCTAAACTGAACGAGGGACAGAAATCAACATCGCTATACAATAATAAAACTACTTAGAAACTGAAGATCATTATCCAGTCACCAGTGTCATGTAGTATTGTTGCTGAGGTTGCCTTGGCGAACAACAACGCTAAAAATAAATATGTAGAGTCTAGAAAAATCTCCCCGAGACCTCCTTTCTGATCACAGTCGGGTATTAATCACAAATAGTACAACCTGAACAAGAGAGAGAGAGAGGAAAGCAGCATCGCGACACAATTCGAAAACAAATAGGAAACTAAAGATCATTGTCCAGTGTCATGTTGCCATGTAGTATAGTATTGTAGTTGCGCACAACAACGTCCAAAATAAAATATCTAGAAACTAGAACGAGAGAACGAAATCATAATCACTGCACACTAAGAAAACAAGTTGGAAGCTATTTAGAGATCTGCTAATAGCAAAACTCTCTCAAAGTCTCTCTAAAGAATGATTCGGTATCAAACAATCTCAATACCTGTTGCCGCTGGGCATCAACTCCGGAAGGGGAAATTTAAGTAGGAAAGATTACAACGACGCCAAAATTAAATAGATATAGACTGGTAAAACATTGTCTATCCTTCCTTCGTATCACAGTCCAGTATTATTCACACTTAACGCCAAACTGAACAAGAAAAAACCCAAAAGCATGACACAAGAACAAAATGAATTGGAAACTAAAGATCATTGTCCAGTATCTTGTTGGTATGTAGTGTTATTGCTGTGGCTGCCTTTACGCACAACAATGTCAAAAATAAAATATGCAGAAACTGGAAAAGTCTTTTTTAGACTTCGCTTCTGATCAAAGTTCCGTATTAATCACTGTTAACGCCAAACTGGACAGTTGAGTGAAACCACCATCACTACACAATAAGAAAACAAATTGAAAATTATTCAAAGATTTCCTAACATAAAACTTCTTCCACAATCTTCCACTGCAGAACTGAAATGGGATGGATAAAGCAGTTCAGTATCTAGTAACCTCAATCCGGGAAGTTGCTTGAGAAATAACTCCGAAAGAAGTTTAACAACCGAAGATCATTATACAACGTTTAGGTAGAAGAAGATGCGAAAAAGAGAATGGTTGAAAAATAGTAGGTATAATACAACACTGTCAATGATGTCAAAACATGCTACACAAATGCAAAAACTAAGAAATATCGAGATACTTACATAGCTTATCAGCAACTGAAGTTTTTGATCCTTCCTTATGGAAAGCAATGAAGAAAAATGAAAATGGACGGTAGGAAAGACACGAGCTTTTCTTCAAAATATTCTGTAAAGAAGAAACTTATATTCGGAAATTTCTTCAAATCCGATTTCATAAAGTCTTACTAATCAAGCACTTTAAGAAAACAGAAATTTATAAAATAATTCAAACTGGCCTAAAACCTAAACCACTGGCAAAATCTTTAACGAACTTTTAGACCGAGAAATTAAGATAATTGCTACCATATTCAACGCCATCCGAACATTAGGATACTTTCTTGAGCAGTAGAAGATATCTTTACTCCGTACAGGTCAATTAGCTTACTAATAATCCTATAAAGAATGTTACCTATTTTCAAAGAAGAAGAGTTCGGATTTCACCGACAAGACAATGAATGTGCCCGGTCCAATGTAAGCATCCTACTCATCATGCATCACCCGAGATCTGAATCAAGTAAAGAAATGGATGAATATTGTGGAATACCTCAGCAAATGTCTAAAAATCTATTCAAATTTACCACTAGAGCAAGTTCAAGTTGCTCTGTTTGTCTATATAGCAAGCTACTACAACACAAAAGTAGATCCAACTATTTTGCCATATATCTTGGCTGTCGAAGTACACATTGGAACAAGAGATTCCAACTAGGGCATGTTTTCAGGAGATGCTACTTGTTAACAATCCCAGCTCTCCCTTGGAAACGACTCACTTACTAGATCGCTATAAAACCAATTTGCTCGACTCTGGAGGGTGGCGGAGGACAGAACAATATTAAAAGTTCAGCAAGAAAGAATTCTTTAGCTGGAAAACTTCTGAGTGCCCAACCTGTAAAGAAGCTAAAACGTTGCGATCGCCTAAATCTTCCAAGAGGATTCTTAACTGGAAGGAAATTCCAAATTGCCATAAGTATCTATACGAGGTGTGGCTACTAAGTAACACTATAATGTACTCCCCTTCTACAGTAACGCGCCACTTCATTTGTATTTTCTACTGTTTAAAATATTGTTGCAAATCAGTTTCCGTCAGCACCTTCAGCACTTTCGCCTTGTTTTCTTTCCGTAAGCTACTAAAAGTGTGCCCCCTTGAGCACACACCTTGCATTGCAATATAAGTCATGGTCTCATGGGACCAAATCTAACGAATATGGCAGATGTTCAAGCAATGCAATGTTTTGTTATCCAAAATGCATAAATATCGACAGTCGATACGTAAATCATCTTAGATTTACGGATGATGTAATTGTAATTAGTAACAACCTAAAGGAGCTAGAGGAAATGCTCCTACAGTTAAAAACAAGGTCAGCAGAGGTTGGATTGACCATGAATCTGGGAAAGACAAAGATCATGACCACAGAACAAGTCACACTAAACATAACAGGAACCGAAATAGAGAACATCGACGAATATGTGTACCTGGGCCACAAGCTGAAATATGGCAAGGACAATCAAAGTGCCAAAATACCCCGTAGAGTACTTATGCATAATCTTCAATACATGTATACTTTCAGTAATAGTTTACGGAATGGAAACAACACTTACAACTAAGTCAGCAAATTAATAGATTAAGGACAGTGCAAAGAACAATAGAAAGATTAATGTTGGATATTGAGATGGTTTTAAGCTCACAATTTAGCTCTGTATGCAGTGAGAAATATTGAACAAAGTCAATTAAAGCACAGAGTTAAAATGTTTTATTTAATTGCAATCTAAACTAGTTGAAGTTATTAAATGCATTGGTAATGAGATTCAAGAAGCATAATTAGAGGGATACAGGCAAGCATAGGCAAGGCAGATTTCAGATGGTTTGAATTAAAATTTTGAGGCAAATAGTATAAGTAATAATAGTAATATGATAGGGTTAAGCATATTTAAGGCCAGACCAAATGAAATTAAATAACACAAAAGGTTGGTTATGTGCATACTGAATGAGCGTAGAGTTATTAATAAAAGTACGGTCCAGTGAAAAGCAAGCAAGCTGAAAGGTAAATGAAATCGAAGCACGATAAAATAGAAATTGCAAAGAGCAATAGAGAACGAGGGCAACTGAATTGAAGAACAAACAGTGACGTGTGTAAAATTGAACTCAAGTCCAGCGCATTTTAAAAATAAGTGTTATAGCAGAGCAGTGATTTAAAAACGTTGGGTGTGTACGAGCATCCCGAAGCAACATTTGGGGCCAGGGAGGCTACCTCAACCGAAGAAACCCGTCAGCGTCACCTTGCACCAGCTCCAAAGCGAAAATTGGCCAGATCTGAGGTAGGATTTTGCATGTTTCTTGAGTGTTCCGGAGCCGGGAAAGTTAGTAAACTTGAAGCATACACATTCTGGAAGAGATTCATCGCATTTCCAAGCATCCAGTACTGTCCCGCTTTGAATAATTTGCATGGCGTCACTAGAAAATGCGGTTTTTGCAAGAATCCCAAGCCATCACAGGAAGTAAGACAAATTAATTGCGAGCGTCGTTTGACGTTATCCCTGAAACAAAATCGAATTAGTTGTTGCTAGGCCGGAGTTTTGCGCCAATTTACCTGACGTTTCCTTGCAGAATTTCACTGTCATGTCCAGGAGTAGATGAAAAGGGACTACTAAAGAAGAAGAAGAAGAGTTATCTCAAAATTGCTTTACTAAGAGCTATGAATGTGCGGACACGTTGTTCTGGTGAAAGATGCCGCTGTTCTTCCAAAACTCTCGTATTTTCTTGCGGATTCGTGCTTATAATAATTTCTGATTCACCATCTGCCCTTCTGATACCAATGTTCCATGATAACACTCTTTATATAAAAGACAACTATCTACTTTGTTAATTTTATTCGCGTTTTTCTATGTCCTATAGATTGAACAGTGTCTGCGATCATTGTCGTCAATGTGATTTCGGCCTCTTCTATATCTTTTGTATCATTCGAACACGAGGCAAACATTTTTCCGGGTCTGTTTTATAAATTTCGTCATAAATTAGAAATCTATTCGTTGCTCGACTTTATTGGGAATTATTTTCGAACGCAAGGTAAAACACCAATTAAAGCTACTAAGTTGAAACATTTAGGACATGCTTAGACATGTCCAAGATGATAAACTTGGCTCCCCATTTTAACTTGTCTCAACCTGCAGCTCCAGTGATTACTCAGACTTCTTAAATAAAAGATTTTATTCTTTGTCTATCCTATGCATTTAAAAGGGAATAGCTATAGGTTGGTGGAATAAAAGAATGCACTACATATCATACAAAATCCCAGCCTCGACATATTTTACTATAGACGTTGTTGTGCACCACAATACTACATGCCGATCTTTCGTTTGCAATTGGTTTTCTTACTTTGTAGTGATGTTGGTTTATCTCTCTCTCGTTTAGTTTCGCACTATTTGTGATTGATACTGGACTGACATCAGAAGGAAGGTTAGACAAGATTTTTCATTTTCTACATATTTTATTTTTCATGTTGCTGTACATGAAGGCGACCACAGCAACAATATTCCATGGCAACAAGACACAGGCAATCAGGGAACTTATAATTTATATCTACTTTATTCGTCGAATCAGACAGGTAGTAAACATAATATTGTTATAGAGCGTCTCAGGGTGACAAGACAGCGTGGAGAGGATAGGGAATGCTTTCCTTATGGGAATTTCGCTCCGACGTTGCCAGTTCTATGCCAGTTGTACTGTACGTAATTGTTTTGTTCATAAACTTGTTTGAATGCCACTGACCAAACGTACCAGGTAATGAGGGATTATAGTTAAGCTGTCTCTATTACAATATCCAGATTTGATTGTCTGTGATCGGTGCGTTTTTTCTACAGAACACTTTCGTGGAGACATATGGCATCGCTGTTTGTTGCTGATTGCCATAAGGCCCTGTACTGTCTAGTCACCCTGAGACGCAGTATAGTAAGTGCACTTTACTGGTTTTCACGAGATCATGAACCTCGGCTACGCCTCGGTTGAAAAAGCTTGTCTTTCAAGATGTATTTACTACCCTTGTAGCATAATTAAGTAGTACAGACGCAATAGGCGATTTCAATGCCAATTAAAAATTAAATTTTAGAATAGATCTATTGCCTAGAGTCTTGCATATTGAAACTATGATTATAGATACGATAATAAACGCAATTTAAAGAAACAAGCCGTCAAGGAGCTGTAATGAACGACAATTTCAAAATCATTCCATTAAAAACTGCTACTTTTGCCATGTGGCATTATGATACTGATATTATTTAACAAAATTTTACGATCTTATGCGAATGTCTTATAATAATAAATAAACTTTCTATAGCTAAGCAGCCGAGCTGAACATTTAACGACTAGGAATATACGACCTACTTAATTAAATAAACAACAAAATGTGTGGCAGCGCATAACTTTACAACGGCTTATATAGTTATCTGTATATTTTTGATCAAAATGTTGATGGGCTAAAATTTACTGGAAATTCTGACAACTTGAACATATATTTTTGATTTACATGGCAGTAAAGTCATGATATTTATTGATATACCTACGTCTTTATATTTTCAAAAGAGCTGTTCACATAATTTTTGTTTAAAATAGATCCAAGTTTGTGTTTTTGTTTTATACAAAGTGTACGTTACTTAATGATATATTTTTGCTTACAAGGCCCTTTATAAATTCTTAAATTATACAGTGTGTAATAACACCTCGGCATGAATCTACTATATAATTTACAAAATGTTAAATGCATCGTCTATTCAGTTAATTTAGTGTTACGTTCTTTTTAGGTTTGAAAATGAGCTTCGAATTCCCATTTAAATATTGATTTACTTCCACACAATGAAAATTGTTTCATTATTTTCCCAAAAAATTCTGCAATGCTCTGTAAACAATTTATGAATGCAGGATAATAATTGCAAAACAGTTTTACGAGGAACGTTCCCATAAACCCCAATGTGGCAAACTGCCACATCATGTTTAATCATGGCCCACTTGGACTAACATTGAGACCCCGACTCACAAGCGACTTCCTGATCGCGAATATTCGAAGTTTGCACTTGACGCATAGGGGTAAATCGGCACAAAGTAAAACAATCTTGTTAAGAGCCCGTGATGCCGTAAAGTTCAAGTAAAAATAAATCAAAGGTTTGCCTCCAGGAATATCCCACTATAACAACAAGTAAAATAGCTGGGGCTTTCAATAAAGCTTTATATACTTCCCGGATGTTTGGCAGATATATTTGGACGCTTTTCAAATTCAAGTAATAGGTTGGAGCAGTTCACGTGCAAATTTTTATTGTATGGACTAATGACTGCTCATCTGTTTCCATGACTAAATATTAGTTTTCTACGATGGTTTTTATATAATCATCGAAAATAATTTAAATTTTCTAATAATTTACAAGTGAAACAATGCGGAAATTATTGCATGGTTTTTTAAGACCATCCGTTAAAAGAGGCTACTCATTGCAATAAGGAAATATTTCTTAGAAAGCGCGTATTCAATAGAAGACTATTACTGCGTTAAAGAAAGCGTTAAGACATAACAATGAAGAGTGCATATACAGGATGTGTATCATAGCTACGTGTACTTGATATTTCGAATTTATAAACATTCATTGGCGAACTCTACTGACCTTAATAGAGAAAGCTTTTTCCATTAATACAAGACCTAAAATGCTTCTTCTTCCAGTTGCAAGCACTTTTGTGTTTGTCAAAACTGACAGTAAAATACAAATTTTTATTCTGAAAAGATCTCTTGCCATTGCTAACCAAAATAGTAATTTTTATTTCTTTTTCAATAAAATAAAAATAACGTTGTCTGATATGAGGAAGAACAAATTACTGATAAATTAGAATTTTAGAGCAGTGAATGACGATTTGAATCGAGACGTCACGTATGTCTTAGCATTTTTCTAAATTATTTTGCCCTGTTCGTGTACTTAGCTAGCTCAGTATGTATGAAACTCTCGTGGTTACAAACGTTTCCCAAAAACAAGAAACTTGGGCGTCCCTGATCTCGGGTTGAAACTAACTTATGAACAAGAAAAACCAATTTGCTTATATGTATAAATATGTTGACTTTAAAACACACATAAAACGGTTCAAACAAAAGAATTAACCTATAGAATTACTGGCCATTCTTAAACACAAATGTAAAATAATTCAGATTTACTTTTCCACAACGACAGAATAGTGTTATCTGCCATACATATACATTTAAGCAATATTAAAATTGCGCATTAAAACGGCCTTTGCATCGAAAGTACGGTTCTATCCGTGATTGCATACATCAAAACCAGGAACAATTATGTTTGTAAGCACATTTCTTTAAATTAGCGCGCTTCGCACCAAGCTCTAGCGGCCGCTTATCACTCAGGCTGCAATAATGTGCAAATCAGAGTTTGGGAACTGCCACATTTCCTCGAATTTGGTTCGTCCTGAATTCCGTCATCAACATTTGCCACTAACGATGTTGGGGAATATCCTGGCTGCTAGCTCTGGTGCCACAAAGACAGCTGCCGCTAGTTACCTACAATGGATGATACGAAACTATGTTGCTGCTTCGAAATTTGTTTACTTACCCTGTACACAATTTAAGTGGCGTCTGCTGGGTACTCAACAATGGCTTGCTACAAACAAACTTTAACACTTTAACTCGAGTGATATTCACTTTGCCACCTAAAGATATGCAGCTTGGGGCAAGACCCGCCAGCTACTAATGCTTAAGCTTCCCGCGACCCGGCTTTGAAGTTGCTGTTATCGCTGTACCCTCAAAATCATGCTTCAATGAAGAAGGCATATTCAACTATGCTAAGTTAAAATGTTTAAGCCTAATTAACAATATAAAAGCATGCAAGTACAAGCTAGCTACATTCGCAAATATGAAAACAAATACTCCAGGCTAGGAGCTGATAACTACCCTGTTGAACACATGCTTATTCAGTTATGCAGTACTATCAGATTGGAAGAAAGCATACATTACGTCAATCTATAACAACAGCAATAGACAGGCATGTAAAAACTACAGGGGTATAAGCGTAATCAATCCAATGGCTAGATTTTATGGAAGAGTTATAAAATCAAGACTCGAAGAAACCCTACAAGAATTAGAACAGAACAGTTTTACGATTGTGAGATCTTGTGTAAACGGAATATTTGTTTTAAATGCATGATATAGAGCAAAAAAATCAGGTTCAAGTCGAAGGGTGGTTAATTTAACCATTAGAATGCATATGACACTACGAACTTAGTGTGGTATAGCTGCATTGCATTGAAAGTTGACGCCCTAATCTTGGAAGTTTCTTTAAGAGGTTTACTGCACATTGATAAATTTGGCTAAAATTGCGAGAGTTGTATTGGTGTCAATAAAGTTTATATCAACGCCATTCACAAATCTCGACGAAGGATGTACTTGTTAAACTTGGAAAATAACTGTCTCGTGATTTGAAGTAACAAAAGTGCTTCCCATCTGGGTTGATCTTTTAAAACATACGTTGAAGTCGCTCTCAAATCTTGGAAACATTAATGTGCACACATAGATATACCAGTAGATGACGATGTGCTATGGTGACGAAGTCTACTCTTATATATGTGCTAAGAAAGCTCAATGAGGAGTATAAATAATGCGGAAATTGTTAGGTAGTATAAAGACAGATAATTTTGCAGAAATAATATTATTTATGTTATTTTTTGCAGAAAGAAAATTTAATTAACTTTTGCTGAAAAATCGAGAACTGAGTAGATACATTTCCTTCTTATTTTCTATATTTAGCTTTATGGCGCCAGCATGGTCGAGTGGTTAGGGAACACGGCTGCGGCGCTGAAAGTAAGGGTTTCAATCTACATACCTGGTAAGTGGCGGGCGTTTTAAACCAAAACTGCACTTGTTGTAATAGGGAAGTAAGGCAGTTGTTGAAGGAGTGATGCTACCACATCACCTAATACACTGTTAACGGTTTGCTAGAAGATAGATGCCTGGGTTTCGGATGAGATAATCGACGGCCCTAGAGCCGACGGGTCTCAGGCCAAATACGTAAATAGAATACAACGCCTCAAACTTGACATAATCAGTTTTATATTTAATTAGTTCTCTTGTGCAAGGCGAGGGAAGTATTGCAACCGCGAAAAAATAACCTTCCGAGATTTTTCCAGACTACATTTCAGGATCTCTAGATGACGAAAAATATGTTTTCTTAATTCTATCTGCCTGTATCTCTCTCTGTCTGCCCGTTGTCTGTCCGTCTGTCTGTTCGTGTGTCTGGTCGTCCGTCGTCCGTCCGTCCGTCCGTCCGTCCGTCTGTCAGGCTGTCAGTCAGTCTGTCTGTCTGTCTGTCTGTCTGTCTCTATGTGTGTGTCGGTTTGTCTGCCTGTCTGTCTATCTGCCTGCCTGCCTGCCTGCCTGCTTGCCTGCCTGCCTGCCTGCCTGCCTGGCTGGCTGGCTGGCTGGCTGGCTGGCTGGCTGGCTGGCTGGCTGGCTGGCTGGCTGGCTGCTTGTCTGCCTGTCTGCCAGCCTGTCTGTCTGTCTGTCTGACTATCTGTCTGCCTGTCTGTCTGTTTGTGTGCTTGTCTGCCTGTCCGTATTTTGGCTATGTAGCTCAAAAACTACTTGTGGAACGAAAGCAGTATTTTGCAGGCAGATTAGATGTATACCTGTCATGAAACTGAATATACTTCCGGTAAAATATATACAGGGTCAGCCCATTAAAAACTAAAATCTATTTTTGCTTTAACTTAAGAACTATTAGTTAAATAGAAGTAATATTTTGCATATAGGTCAGGTTTTTGCCTTTGACGAAAATAGGCATATTTTGAACTCAATGTATACAGGATGGAACCTTTAATTTTTTTTTTAATTGGATATTTACTGATTTTTTTAATTAGTTTCGTGTATATGTGCGTATATTAAAGGAAATTAAATTTCAAAAAGGAAAAGTAAATACGTTTGTAGAACTTTCTCAAAATTTTGTGGTTTCTTCAATTTGAATTGTCGACAAATAGAATATTTTATAGATGTAACCTGATATTTCGGAAAATGTTTACGTTTATTGCAAATCCGTCTAATTAAATGTTTAAATGAGTTACTGGCGGTAAGAGAAACGAAAGTGCATGTAGCGTGTGTTTGCAAAATATTGATATATTTTGATTTTGAAAAGAAAAATATACGGTACCCCCACCCCAGAACGGCGCCCTTCGGTGCTTTGCAAGAATACTTCGACACGCAGCATCACTCCGTTTCGCTAGTACCATGAAATATTATGAACCACTTATTTATCATAAAAATTGTCAATACGCACTTCACTCCGCTTCATAGTTCAATATTATGAATCAGTCTATTGTTATAATCACTATTAAGACGCGCCCTTCGGTGCTCTCCAAGAATACTACGGCACCTTATCTTCGCGTTTATTATAAAACTGAATGTGTTATTAATGAGTGTATTTAAGAAATCAGTTGAATGCTGTAAAAAAATGATGTTCCTTATATCATGTAAAAAATAATAAACAAAAATTATTTCATTCCAATAAAATTTTAACAAAAACAAAAAAATCAATTTACGAAATTAACTTAAATACGAAAAATTGGAAAATTTTATCCAACTTTGTACTTGTGTGCGACTCTTAAGAAACCGTTATGACACAAAAAATTTTGAACAAGTTTAATGAAATTAAAAACATTTTTTTTTGTAATCATCATCATCATCGTCATCAGTGGATTTACCCTATACCGGGTGTCAACGAATTTATTAGACAAGTCATAACTTTTAGAGTATTAGGTATATCAAACTGAGATTTGGTATAGGTCAATGGTATAGAGAGAGGAGAGTTTTCGCATATTTTTCACTTTCCGGTCATTTCCGGTTTCACCGGAAATGGTTCCTATTTCGGATTTTTAAATGGAATACCCTGTATATTTTTGCATATTTGGATTTCTGAGGCAATTTTGGATCAGAATGTGATATTTTAAAAAGTTTTTAAGCCTACTTGATTTTTTAGAGCCACTTTTAATATGGCATCTAGATGGCCATGATCGGACGCAAACTAATCTAAGGACCTCAGGTGATGTCAGAAAATTACAATCGCAAAATTTTAGTGATTAGTATGATAGATAGGAATAAGACAAGTTGGCAAAATCACGTTTTCTTGGCTAACTATGTTTTTTCAAATAGCGACCCTTTTTTGACAAGCACTTTCCGAAAAGAGGATTTTTTGGCGAATCTAACGATACTAATTTATTTGCGATTGGATTAAAAATAAGCTCATAAGTTAAATATTTCTAAGCAAAATACTGGATAATAATTTATTTACTTTTGTCAAGTGTGCCATGGATAACTTTTTAAAACGTCACATTCTGATCCAAAATTGTCTCAGAAATCCAAATATGCAAAAATATTCAGGGTGTTCCATTTAAAAATTCGAAATCGGAGCCATTTCCGGTGAAACCGGAAGCGACCGGAAAGAGAAAAATATGCGAAAACGCTCCCCTCCCTATACCATTTACTTATAGCAAATCTCATTTTGATACACCTAATACTCTAGAAATTATGACTTGTCTAATAAATTCGTTGACACCCTATATTTAGATGTGATTATTATTAAGGAAAATAACAACAACCGGACGTATACGGACATTTTGAGAGCTGGCAACTATTGTTTGGCTCATGACACGTGGGTCATACGTGGGAACTTAGAATAGGTTAACGGACATTTTTGAATTGATGTCGGTATATCGAAACTTTGATTTTTATTTATGTCGGTTTAGCGAGGTTTAGGTGTTCCAAGAAAAAGATCAGAAAGTGCCAAAAGTTGATGTTGCTTTCACGTTCGGACGACCTATAGTATTAAAAAGATCCAAGACTTCAGGAAGGTTCCTGGCGACCGGAATCGTGTACACATACTAACATACGTACACCGCGACAGCACGTTTAGCCCTCCCCCCCCCCCTCATACGAGGGAGGGATCTAGTGGGCTGGGGTCATGGTGGGCTGGGGTGTTCAACAAAAGATCCGCACAGCCTAGACGGAGATTTGGTATAGTGGGTTCATTAGTCGGTTGGTACGAATTTTAGAGATATTTGACTCAGAGTGGTTTTTGATATGAGGGAATTTCAATACTTCGTACACTTCGTATCGAAGTAATTATTAATTTGCACGTGATTTCTAATTGCCTTTTAAGTAATTTCGGTAAGGTGTCCTAAATAGATATTATATCAATTCAGACACTTTATTCTATGGAATTGCAAAATTTAGTAAGAATAATATATATATACCCTCATGTATTTTGGCTTTAGTGTGTTCCAAAAAAAAAACTCATTCACAGCATGCTATAATCAAATTGAAGTTTGCCATAACTTGATATATACCCATTGAAGCAATTGAACTACCATAAGTCAGAGAGAACTAAATTACATCTTGACCTTGAACTATTTTCCTAAAAATATACAAAACACCTATCAAAAGCAACTTTTATTAACCGTTATGATTATTACACTCGTTGTTGTTGTGTACATGCCATTTTATTTTCCTTTTTTGCTTAAAACAATTAAATTTAATGCAGCGTAAACTTTTACCTGTCATAGTGACAGATGTTGTCATAAACAAAATGCAATCTGACATTTATCTACCGACGTAAGTTAAGACATGACTAGATTTTTTATCTTTCTTGCCGAGGCCTATCCAACATGAGTTTTTTGGAACCCACGATATACAAGATCTATTGTAGGAATTTACTAATGTATGCAGCAAAAGTTTTGGAAAAAGTTTGAGTACGTATATTGAATTCAAATTCAATTTTACGTAAAAAAACATTTTAAACGTGTTGCTCTTATATCTAATTTAACATAATATAATGACAAAGGTTCCATTATTTTAAATGGTCGGCAGTTTTCCCATTACATGTATTTATTTGAACAAAATATTCGTCACTTTTAAAATTTCTTGAAATCTTCTGCGACGAAGTTGCATCCCAGCCGTTGTCGTACACCTTTCTGCTTAGTAAAGACCAAAAATCTTTGATAAGTCTTGCCTGAAGAATATGGGGTGGGTTGTCATGTTTTGGCATAAACAGAACATTGTGCTGATTCAGACAATCTATAGT